>JABUIW010000044.1:1126425-1171104 GCA_013363375.1 Menidia beryllina | reverse complement strand
ATACTATACTATACTATACTATACTATACTATACTATACTATACTATGACCGCTGGCATTTTACAGTTTAAAATGGCTTCAATCTTTTTTTGTTACTTTTTTAAATTGACTAAAAGATTACTTGCATTTCAGAGCTGATATCCTTACACTGGTTCACGCAGCTGCGCTTCCATTATGTTGTAAAATGTATTCCATGCAATAGATTCAATAATTTCGTACTAATGGAACGGCGACAGGACGAAAAAAGATATAAATAAAAATGACTCAGTTCAAGTAGGTTATTGAACCTGATAATTGAACCTGATATCGCTTTGGTCACATTCTGACCCCAAACGAATAACTGTTGTAATGTATGGCCTGTAGCATGATAATGAAGAATAAATACTTGACTTGCGACCCAAGAGACTTTAATAAAAATCTCACCCCACTTTCAAAGTGATAAGAAAGAGCTTATTTACACCAAATGCAACAAATTAGACTCTGGCCAGTGGTCATAAAAACAACAGTGTGTCTTCGGTAGTTTAGACTTCCAGCAAAACACTTTGCTGCTCTGTTTTTCTCAACCTTGGTGCTGTGTAAGGAAGACTGCAAAGAAAAATTATGCTCCCATGCCACTTGCACACACTGCTTTGGGCGGACTATCAGTCCCATTAAACTAATAAAAGTTAGCTTCTTATCTCCCAATGTCTCGGCAAAGTCACATCCACCCCGAAACAAAACGCAGCGTCTTTCAGTGTTAGCGCTTAATCTGTCACCAAGGCCCAAATGAGACCCAGTAATCCTCCGCAATTTGCCTCCTTGTATTCTACATTATCCCTGATATTCTCCACAATATCTAATATATTGATTTATTTTGTCGTTTTTTAGGACAACAATGCCTCCCTTCAGCTTCACAAAAGACCTGTTCTGACCAAAGTGCTGTCCTTACAGAATTGGCCGAATTTTCTAAGCACATTTCATCCTATGCCCACCTTCATGATTGTATTATTAGAATTCTGATGAATTTATTAACAGGGTACTGAGTGTAAATTAGGTCACTGAAGTTTTGTTAAGAAACTTTGAGCCAGTAATAATGCAAAGAAATATTTTCCCGTCCCCATTTCTAGGTGTAGATGTTAAAGGGTTAGTTGGTAATTATCAGTCAACTGATTATTTTACAAAGTGCTCACACTACAGGAACAGGGGTGTTCGAGTTCTGTCTTCGAGGGCTCGCTGTCCCGCATGTTTTAGATGTTTCCCTGCTTCGATACACCTGATCTAGATTAAATAGATCTAGTAAGATAAATTGTTTAAGATCTGCATGCCACTGCCTATTGCACATTGATGTGAATCAGGTCTTTTAAACAGGGAAACTTCTAAAGCCTGCAGGAAAGTGGCCCTTGAGGACTGGAGTTGAAGAGTGTAAATAAGCTTCACTGGAAGGTTATGCTATGTTCTCCTCCTAAGCGGCTTGCTTTGGTTTAAATTAATTTGGCTGATTTATGTTTAGCTGGGCGGTTTATAACGTGATCGTATTCCAAACGACAGCCAACTAAAGGCAATTTATTTCTGCTTGACTCTGACTTTACTCACTTGCAAATTGCAGCACAATGCTTGTCCAAAAGCCACAATTGATATAAATGATACCCAAAGTGAACTGCAATCCTGGAAACTTCCAATTTTAAAGGACTTTTTTAAAAACATGTGAGCATACCCATACATAGTTGAGGTTTCAGCGTGTTGTAGGCTTTATGAAACAGATACATTTAGTGATCAGCCACACTGGAAGCTTATTTTATCCTGCAGAAAGAGCCATTTGGGTTTTCATTTTGCCAACGAGACAAATGTGACAAATGTGTTTCCCTATAGACAGGTTATTACTGGCTATGCTTTGGCCTCAGACTCCTGCAGATATTCTGCTCATGGCCCCACAAAACAATGGCTCCATTTTTATTTATTTTTTTCAACTGCAGGGCACCATCCATTGCCAGGGCTTCTCGCCTGTCATCTTGGCGCAGAGACAATGGCTCCCTGACATGAGAGCTCCTTGTAAAGGATGTTGCCACCCTTCGGACTTTGTGGGACACGGATTTGCGCGTGAAAGACCCAACAAACGTGCGGACTCGGGAACACACAAATACACACGCACACGAATTCAATCTGAACCTGAACCAAATCCCATCCCTTTGTTTTTCAGACAGCAAAACAGGGCGGGAGGGATGCTATTGGGAGTAGTGTACATGGGGCAAAGTAATCACCCACTAACACCACACTATTCCAAAAGGGAGAGAGAGATTTCAATCACTTTATAGTTGCCACCGTGGCTTTAGCAAATTGTTGAGAGTCAAATCCATGTCGATCCTTTGAGTGATTGCACGCCGAAGAAGGCCTAATCTCATTTTCCTTTCAGCCCCTGACTCCCTCTAAATGAACAGATATTAACTTTAGGTCTTCACTGTATTTCTGCGTGTATCGTACAACCATCCATCTTGTAGCGAAGACATTTTATGAGATACAATCAAATTTAGAGTTATATTGAAAGTCCAGCCTTAAAACTGTCAAGTGGGACAAGCATGTTCGTTCCTCACGCCTTTGAACTGAGTCACATGGTAGCTATACTGTACATTGTACTATGGTGCCTGAGAATGTGCGTGCGATACCACCATGCCTGTATCTGCTCTCAGATAAGACTAAAAATGTCATCAGAAATACTATCAGGTCTACAAATAGAGAAAGACACCTACACTATAATGTCAATCTTGTCAATCATTAAAAAACAGTATAGAAAATGTCTATGTCTATCTACTGGAAGGCAGCTGAACCATCTATTCCTTCCATGTAGCCAAAAGAGTAGGTTTATAGAAGTAGATTATTTTGCATTTAACATGCAATGCATCTGATCCAAGACAGATTGCCATAAATTATAAACGTACATAGTGTTAATAACGCCAACCTTTGCGAAGGAAAAATTCCACGTCTGAACCTCGAGAGGAAGTGGGTCTAATGATGACCCTAAGCACACAAGCTACTTTGGTATATAATTAGTAAAGTAAGGAAAATGAGTGACACAAACCCAATGGAAAGCATGCAGAAGGATATGCAGAGAGCAGTTAACTTGACACATTATTCCGGAATTACAGTAAAGAAGAATGGACTGAAAATCCTCCAAGCTATTGTGCCGGAGAGATAATGAATTAATAAAAACATTTAGTTTTTTTGCAGCATATTGAGGACACACCTGATACTCTAGCATTTGCAGACATGTGATAAATCTTATACAAAGTTTAAGTCTCATTTGTTTTCATGAATTCTCTTTAATGGCTTTCAGGACTTTGGACGAGAGGCTTGTGAAGTTTTGGGTCATGTTTACAAGATCCAGAACATTTAAGGATCTCGGTTCTCTAAAGTCGAACGGTATGGATGTGGTATGATCAAATCCCCCCTTGTGTTATATTTGCTGATGTCATATAAATAAAAATGCTTATGGAAGCCCAATGCTTCTGGCTTATTTTCCAATGCCTGCCTTAATGCTATTCATGCAATTTAATGGTGTCACCAAAATACATGAGTCATGGAAATATATATTAGCTGAAGTGTTACATAGCTTTAAAAACAGAGATATAAAGGGCTACTTTGCAAGGGGAAAAAAGCTAGCATGAATAAACATTTCAAGCTATTGCTAACCACCATGACATCTCATTTAAACATCCTATGATGATTATGTCATTTGAACCATATCAGAGCGACAACAGCTTGTCAAAAGAAAAGAGACATTCAGATACAATCAATAGAGTATTCCTTTAGATTAATTGCAGAATACAGTTAAAATCCTTCAGCAATTGCTAAAATAACTCATTACTCAGCTACATTTTAGAACTACTCCTAAGGGACCCCAACAGTCTTATTCTCCGCTGTGTGTTTCTCACATTTACCAAGCCCCACTCATTCAGTATTTATCAGTTGAGCACATTATCTCACAATCAAGTATGCTCCAAAGGCGTTCTGGATGTACTGATGCAAATATGTCATCGTTTTATCAACATAACCAAAACAGTGGAATTGAAAGTCCCGTCATGCTGGGATCATACTAAATCAATGATTCACATTCCCTCTTGACAAACTGCCTTTAAAACTCAAATTATTTATCATCTGCTGTACATTAGAGTTCCACAAAGCATAAAAAATCCATCACTTTTTAAATATCATCTCTCCGTGCTCAACATTTCCATTCTAAGCAAACTGACAGCTAATGTGATTTTAACCCCTCAACACACTTCAGAGCAAAAACATCTGACTTTGCACGTAATGGTTTGTGATGCCTTGCTTAAACAATTGTCTCTTTTTTGTCATTTCTGCCCAGAAAAGTCAGCATCCCTAATCTTTAAAGTATTAGAAGCTTGCGTTTGATTGAACTTGAATGTGTACAACAAAATAACACATTTGAAACCCATTATTAGGCTGGAGTTTACTCCTCTAAGATGTCTCTTCATTTTATATTCTGGAAAATAATTTGAATTCCTTCAGTCTATCCGTCTGACCTTGCTACAAGTGTGCAGAACTGCACCACGTGTGGTGTGGCTTACTAACCACCATGAATGAAAGGTACCAAACAGAATCCACAGTTTCACTTGTTTGATTTACAACAAGATCTCTCCAGCATCGACAGCTGACTGTGATGTAAAGTCTGTCAGAAATGCACTCAAACGGAGCTGTATCTGTCAAAATAAACTGGATGCGTTTCAAATGACAACCAGTTGAAATTGTTCAACTGAGAGCTGGAGATTTCTTTTAAATACTATGTGGGATTCATCTTTTCGGGAGCTTATTCAAACTAATTTGATGTCTATAAGGAATATGCAACTGCTTTTTAGAATACTACGTGGACAGCAGCTTGTAATAAATTAAAAACAAACATTTGGCTGTTTTTGTAACAATTCATCTTAATTTATTTAAATAAAATCAATGTGAGTTAACCTATGTGATGCCAACATAAAACAAAAGAAATCTGAAAGTGTTTCACTATTGAAATGGAAGCAAAGAAGTCAAATGAGAGTCCAACTAAATCCATTCTAATTGAGTTACTCTAAATTTGATCAAATCATTGTAATTAATTAAAGGAATTGTAAATAAATACAGTATATTTTTCTTAACCAAACCAAAGTAACTCAAGTGTCCACCTCCTCATCAACACTCTACATGTCTTGGGGGTGGGCTTCAGAGTCCTTTTCTGACCAGAATTGAAATCTAATCCCAATATAATACCTAAACCCCTTCAGCTGACTCAATCTGGTGTGAAGGGAGCAGCATCAACCTCCTGCTTTATCATCAAGAGAGTGAAACCAGTTTCAGCCACCTGTATCTGCAATTTCATGGTCTTAGTATCTATATCTATATTGTACTATTATAGCTAAAGATTTAAACACAAGTAGAATGGTAAATAAAAAGATTTGTCTTTGACTTTATCACAAAAAATATTGTTATTGTCTTAAATTGCTTAGGTTTAAGACATAATTTACACCAAAAAGAAGAGCTCCACCTTTCTCTTTTTTTTTAAACTTTTTTTTACTTAAAAAAAATATTTATTTATTTATTTATTTTCTTTAAATTTCGTTTTATTTGTTTTATTTTTATTTTATTTATTTATCTATTTATTTATTTTTATTTTATTTTTTACAATATTTAACATAAATCTATTCAGCATTTGATTAGTTTCAATACGCTCCAAAGTTTGGCTTTTGGTCACGTCAGCTACTTTTTGCCTTCACATATTTTATGAAGGGGGGTTCTATAGCTGTTGGCTGAATTTAGCATTTTGCCATTGTTGTAATGGCTTGCATGTGTAATAATGCTCAACACTAAAACACACAAGGATCAAATCTGTTTTCACAGCTGTTGTCCTTCTTTCTAGCTTTCTTCCGATAGATAGATAGAAAGATACAGCTATAACACAACATCAATTTCACAGGAGCATGGAGATCAGCGGAGCAAACAGGCAATAGCAAATAAAACCATTTAACCTCTCCAACCCGCCTTTTCTGTTGAGGGAGGTGCCAAATACATAAATGTTTAGGTATAGACACAGCTAGGCAACCAGGCCATGGAGAAGTATGACCATGTAATGCATTCAGACTGGCCACCACATTGTGCTAGCAGAATCGTATTATTTCCATTCCAATTCTGGAGTAATTATTAGGTGGGGAAATGTTTGCCCTCCACTGGGTGCCATTATTTGTTCCAGGGTATTGGCCGTTTCTTACTGTGTAGCTCTCAGCGAGATGCCGGTCCCCTTGTGGCATTGGTTCTTTGTTGACATTGTTTGTTTGTGCGACTGAACAGGAGTAGGGGAAGAGGATTGGAAAAAATTATTAGTGGTTTCTGTGAGGGAAAAAATACAAAAACAAACAAATATGGTGAAGTTACTGCTGAGAATTTAAGAGTAGGAATTGATGAGAAAAATAAAACACCTTTTCCCCTCAACTGCAGATATATTAACCAAACATATATAATTAAGAATTACGTTACAATTCCCATAATCCTACAGTCCAATGTAAAGGGAGAGGACCATAAAATGTGGTGGCGCTTGCTCATGGGGATAGAAGTATCACTAACTTAATTATCTTAATTATATGCTAAGGAAAGCAATCTCAGTAAGTAGACCCTTCCTCAAGTTACTCATTAGAGTGACCAGTGATTAAATGTACAATCATTCAGATAAGGGAGCACTCTCCTTGGGTTTAGTCACCTCCCTACACACGGTGTCTGTATTTAATTACTTTGAATTGCAGATCATGTTAAATAGAGAAACAGTCCAACAAGTATCAGATATAAGGTTTGTATGCCACAAAAGAATAACTGAAATGTGACTGTTTCAATTAGACTTTTTCAGTTCAAGCCTCAAGGAAATTATTAAAAATGGTTGCATAAAAACACACATTTTAAAACAACCACAATAGGAATCGGAGTAATTTCTTTTAACATTTCATTATTGTGCATTCTGTGTATTCAATTAAAGGGATTGAGCCACTAATCTGGATTTATTTTAGAAAAAATGTCATTCATATTATGATACCTTTTTCCAGGGAAAGTTTCAATGCGATCCATGAGGTTTTTCTAACCTCGACCATCTGGTTTTAAATGCCTAACATCAGCAAAGTACTTTACCATAGTGGTAGATAGCTTAATTTATACCAATACACACACCTTAATCAAGGTCTGAGGGAATATAAGACTGAAGAAGTTTGCCACACCAACTGATAAAAAGCCATCCAGACCCGGTGATTATTATTATTGTCTTCTGACAGGAATGGAAGATGCTTTAATCAATTTCCTTCCTTTTTTGTCATTTAGATGTCATCTTATTTTTACCACAGTAATTCTGTAAGAGTAAAAATTTAATTGCTGATCAAAAACAGATGGACAGGGCCGATACAGCATGAGAGCCCCACATGATTACTGACCTCCATTCCTCTATATTTTGAGATTCTGGAACCAAAGAATGGTTGCTTGAAACTACTGTCAGAATGAATGCATGAAGCAGTTTATTAGCATTATAATAACACAAATTATTATTCTATTCTGTCTATGATATACTGTATATTGCTGAATGAAGATAGAGGAAAAAATATGTGTGACATTATTCCATCGTATGCAGCCAAATATATTTGCTGTTTGATTTAGTGTATGAAAAACATTTTTACCTTACATTTCGACTTTTGACGTGGCTTTTGCAGACCTGGTGATCAAACCTTCTTTATCTTAAATGTTAAAGCACAACTTTGCTCTGACATAAGCTCATTGTGTTCATCAAGCAGCAATAAAAGTCAAACCACCTTAACTATCTGACATATTTCCTGTATTTAAAGTTTCCCAGCCTGCTTCGAACACATCGATCAGAAGTTCTAAGGTTTTGACCGATCGGAGCGTTCTTGAAATATTAGTTCTGGGGCACACACCGTTAAATATTAGAACTCTTCATAATTGGTAGATTTTGTGCATATTAAGGTACTGACATACTAGGTGTTTCTTGATTCCCAGAGATCCCCATGGTGCTCCATTTCCACTCTAAAAATATGTCTGACTGATGAGTGAGGTGATGATTGAAGGTTAACGAAATGCTAAGAGCGAGATGCAAAGGCCAGGGGGAAATATAACTTGCAAATCACATAAACAGATATTTTATTTATGACTGAACATGGAAAGAAGATCGAATGAAGAAAGTCAGACATTTAGCAATTTTAATGAAAAATTCACCTTACCTTAAGTGTGATAGTGGAAACGCATTCCGAAAAGGTGGCAGCTAATTGGGTCAATTAGCCAAAGGGCAGTAACATAATTGGGTATAAAAAAAATACTTAGTCAGTGTTAAAGGTTGAAGAATGATTTTAAAAAATTGATCCTCAAAACAGAACTGCCAAACCTTCAAATTCTATTTAATAATAAACAAACCCTTTTTTTTTTCATTCTATGGGCTCAGGATCATGTTCACAAATGGCTTCTGCTGCACTTGACAGACTGGGTGAACAAACAATTTTATGGATCAAGTAAGCTGCATGTTCAGCTTTGTTTGTGGGTCTGAAAGAAAGATTTTTGTCCCCCTACTAAGAGAATCAATCCTAGACTGTCCGTGACTTCAGTTGGAGCACTGTGACCAGAAGTTCAAATCTTAAACATTGCTTAATACTGTACATACGTTCATCAACTGCATGGTTTGACTTGAACAGCGAATAATGACTTTTCCCTGATTGGTTGATAATGTTCTTGTATATATTGATAGGCAATGATTTCTGGAAGCCTTCCAAAGCCCTTGCAGAGATGTTTACATCAGAAATCTACTTGTATTGAATCCAACACAGCCTGAAAGTCTAATAATCAAAGCCATCTAATACTGATGTCTTTCAACAGAAATAAACAGAAATTCTAGAAGGGGGTTTGATATTCTATATCTAGAAAGATAGAACTTTCACATACTTTGCCATCATATACTCTGCTAAAAAATAGCTTCGGGACAGGACCATTTTTCTGGGAACATTTGAACATCTGCTCAGCGTTACTTCTGAAAGAAACTTATTTTACACCCAGACATGTTTAACCCATTAATCTAATAATCAGAAAAACATTACCTGTTGAGCTAATTTCCAGCCCCTTCTCTCCGCCAGTCCAAAGTCTCGTGTATGAGCATTTTTTTTTCATTATGTAAAAAAATGTCAAATCAAAAGTATTGACATAATTAAAAATGATGACGGTTTAGGTGTTTTGTCGCATTTTACAGTTTTTCTTAGAACTGCGGTTTTATTAAACCCCCCCCACACACACACAACCACCACCACGACCCACTAACAACAAATCATTGTTTTGTTGTTGGTTTCTATAGTCCTGACTCACATAGGCGAACAGCCTTCACCCATACTGCTACCAACTCACATGCAGGAGATTCCATTTTATACCTCAGTGGCAGCTAAATAATCACCCGTATAAATCCACCTGACAAAATAACAGTTATGACTTTAACTTTAAAACTTAATTGCACACAGACTGATTGACTTTCCATTTCTGACTCCCTGGGACCAACGTTTTTAGCCTTCTGGGACGGTTTTTTGCTCCGTTCTTTGGATCTTCGCACTAAAACAAATAGCCTGACGGACATCTTGAGTCAAAGAGGCACTTTTCCCAATATTGCAAAGAATCCCGGTATTAAAAGTAAGGCCGGCCACTGCGAGTATCCTACTGATACCAAAGCCAATAAACACTTGCTGCTCCCAGCTGGAGACCAGCCAGTGCCACAGGGAAGTAGCAGGATTAAAAGGTCTCCTGAACGATTGATAGGGGAAGGTGGGCTCAGCATAGCGTGTGCAATCACACATGCTGCGTCCCCCTTGTATTAGCGGAGATGTAAAATGTTTTTCTGCTCAAAACACTTTTGTCATTGACCTATGAATCTTTGAATATCTGCGAATCTTACAACAATTAAGAAAAAAACAAAATGAAGGGCGCTCTGACTGAGGGCCAAGGATCTGTCTCTCAATTTAATAAGAAAGGAATCTGGATCAAACTCTATTTTATTTTGGTGGAAAATTAAATTCACTTCACAGCGTCCAAGAGAACATAAATGCAGTTTGAAGTAGTCAAACAGACTGTCGGACAGTGTGAGGGATTGTTAAATGTTTGATGTTTTGTCTCACAGTTCATTAGTTAATTAGTATTGCATATTGTTTATACATAAATGCGCTACATATAGTGATTGTTAAACTGCCAGCAAAAGTATTTTTTGTTCATGAATAAAAATTATTGTATTTGCTGTTTAAAGACATGATAATCATGGTGCTTCTAACAAGGAGATATTATATCTTTACTGTTTTTTTATGCTTGAAATAAATTAAGAATGTTGTTGCTGTTGTCTTTAACTGAAGTAGTTTTTCCTGTTGATTAGTTCTTCATTAACAAATTGGAACCAATTCGAACTGAACTGATTCTATGTTTGATGAAACTGTCCATCCTCCTAGAAGCTTGGAAATATATAATTTTTCCCCGTCCATATTTTCTTTATTGCTTGACTCATCTCCTCATCTTATCCTTCACTTTCCAGTGAAAAATTGCATGCGTTCTCCAGTCTGAAGACTACACTGAGTTTGCAAAATGCCGTTAGACGTTGTTTAATAATGGAGAGTCGGGTGGGAATTGTGAAAAATCATTTTGTTTACCGTCACCCTGTGCCTTCTGATAAGTATGTGGCACAGTTCCACAGCTCTCTTCTACACCATTTTTCTGGCCTATGAGTTTGCGTTGGCCTTATTGTACTGCGTAACGCTCGTTGTATTGTTGCATTTCGTTGGATTACATTGGTAGAATTGGCACTGGAAGCTAGATCTAACTAACCGATAAGCCATTACTCAATAGTTTTAAAAAAAAAAGCGTTTGTTAGATTATTTGGGTTACTAAACATGTGATCTACCATCTTCTCTCTCATTTTAAAGCAACTTCTTGATCTGTCATTCAAAGGATGTTGAATGTCCGAACACTTTAACATGGAACACTATATCCCCATGCCAAATACAGTGTATGGACACGGGCACTTATGACAAATTTATAGAATATATACTACACTAAGAATACACTAACACTTAATACAAAACTTCCCAAATTCCCTGGCTCAGTTTTCGCTGTGATCCAGCTCCTGTCACTATAAGAATTATGCTTTATCTCCAGTCATAGCTTTAAGATGTTCGATGCCCAGATATATAAAACACTGTAGTACGTTTTTTCACAATGTAGACCAACTTGTTCAGACTTGTTCCTGGACCAACTATGAAGCACTTCTGTTACTACAACCTCCTCCAGACCTGTGTAATTGCAAGTCCTTTTCACTCATCATCCACTGTTCTTTGACAAGTCCGACTTTTCTCTCACTGCTAATTGGTAGAGCTGTTATGTTATAATGTACTATGGTGACTACAAAATGTAATCATCTCACAGCACAAGGTGGGGTTGTGAAATTACAGTGCCCCAAAAGCGAAGGCATTTCATGTGAGGATTCGTTTGAAAATGTGATGGTTTATTTTTTAGTTATAAATACTGTATGCATCTCTGTCAACTTCTGCTGCACTTTACTTATGAATGAAAGATGTTCAACCCTCAGTCGAAGTCTCCTTATTCTAGCGGAAATCTTACCTTTGAGCTTTGAACCCAAAATATCTTCTTTACGAAAGCCTTTCTTTGTTGTTCATAAACCACAAACATAAATCACTGTCATCGCATTTGTGTGATGACAATTATTTTAAAAGGACCGTTGCGCAGCGTCCAACATGAGAATGTCTGTCGTGATTTGGAACTGTATTTATTGCTAATCAGGGCTTCCAGTGGCTTTGAGTATCGTGACTGCATGGCATGGAATCAGTGGGCGTGAGTTAGCGGGAATGAACTTTTCATTTTGAAGTAGTTTGTTTGTACACTACTCCCATTTCACACAGCAGGATGAAACAAAGCGTGCTTATAAAAAGGAATAGGTGGGTGGAATTATTCATAATAACTCGGGTAACTGTGATCTTGATCGGCTGTTTTCAAGATGGTTCGGATGAACCGCTCCGCCGCGTGTGTCGGCTGAAACCAGATGCTTTTTTAATAGACCCAGCTTGTAATTCATCCTGATGCTCGCCTGTTGTGAAATGCAGATGTTTACTCCGGAGGTCCGGGGACGGCGCTGCTCACCTGCTGAAGCTTTTTAAAGGCCTGTGCCTCTCTTGACTTTGACCCGGTAATTAACTCATTGACTGCCAGCCATTTTCAGAACAGAGGGTCCCATACTGCCAGAGTTTTTTGAGCATTTTGACTGATTTTTCAAGAGCCACAGAATAGTTTGTGCTATAATTATGTAAACACCGAACACACCAAAAGAAAGAGTAGACTCTCTTCTTTCATCAGGAAAAAAAATAGTTTCTACCTTATTCCGTTCTTCCTCAACTTGCGTCTCACCCGGCGACATGTTCTCTCATAGCGAACCGTTACCTTTTTCTTATTTGCCTACAATCTATGCTCATCTCCCATCAAAAGTGGCACTGCCACCTAGAGGGTCAATTTGTTAGTACTTACTCTGTCTAGAAGCCGATATTTAGCAGATCGTCCCCCAAGCCACTCGCGTTGAAAAACATAAAAGACGTCTATAGACGTCTTTGGCAGTCAACGATTGTATTTGAATTGACGTCTATAGACGTCTTTGGCAGCCAATGAGTTAATCTCCATCCTCCACATTACGCGGGACACATTCAGTGCCGTTACCACCTTTGTAAA
The DNA here is from genome assembly GCA_013363375.1 of Menidia beryllina. Taxonomy (NCBI): domain Eukaryota; kingdom Metazoa; phylum Chordata; class Actinopteri; order Atheriniformes; family Atherinopsidae; genus Menidia; species Menidia beryllina. The sequence goes on along the minus strand of JABUIW010000044.1, from coordinate 1,158,345 downwards.
CGAGCTTTTGGGATTACAGGACGCTCGAAACGTGACCTTGCAATGACAGTTTGCGCGGCCTCTTGAGTCCTGCTTAGTATTTTCCTTTTAAGGCTATTGACATAATGTTGTGGTGTGAAAGAGCTTTGAGACAAACAGGGCGCATAATTGGCTTTGTAAGGAGACCTTTTTGAAGTCTTGAGGGTTCCAATCTAATTCCCTTGATAGTGCCATTATCTAACATTGCTTTCACCTTCCTACTGTCATATGCTTGGAGCTGTAAATAATTGCGGGCAGGAATGAAGATTAGGAGCGTGCTTTGAGGCTTTGGTTTGTGATCCGCTCGATACATGCGTTTTCACAAATGATTTATTGCCTTTCTCTTTTTTTCAAAGATCCTCTCATCCATATCATTTCGACACCTTTGGCTCAAATGTGATGTGACACACATCATCTAGTACACCGTCACACAAAGCGACCTACATTCTTAGCGTTGAGAAACCATTCTTCAAGACGCGGAAAATACAACACCAAACAACTGCTTCTCGATGGGGAGTAAATGGCTCTTTCCCAATCAATGCTGTTTTCCTCACACGCCACACATTAGTTACTGCCACTTGCTACAACTGAGGGTGATTTGTCAAACAGCTGGTTCAAACTTTCAGTCAGGCTGCATTTCTTAAAATGACTTTCCAGGGCGAAATAAAATAAAAAGAATTAGATAAAAGACTAATTTAAACACCAGAGTCGGCATGTTGAATATTCATGGGCACAAAATCTCAGGTCCTAACTACCAGACCTCAGACCAACACAAGGCTGTGAGGCATGTATCATCAGACCATGAGTGATCAATAAAATATATTGAAATATGTATGTGACTGTTGATGTTAATTGTGTCCTACTAAATATCAAAAGCAGTTTTCACCAACTGCACACACAGACCAGCAAACTGGAAACGGTGGACAATGTAAATGAATACAGCCTTATTTGACACGTTCCAAACATGAGGATAATGGCCGAGACTGGCACCAGACAAGGGGGACACAGACTATTTAAACACGTGAAGGGAAGGGAATACCAGGTGAACACAATCGGTGATCAGGGGAGACAATCAAACAGGAGAGGAGATGTACTTTTCAAAATAAAACAGGAAATGACAAGACCAAGACATGACAAAACACACACACAAAGAAAAACAGGCGTGACAGCGGGCCCATTAGGGACATAATAAGACCTGCTAGATCCAGTTTGCTATCACTGGAGAAAATAAAAAAAGAAATGTTATGAAGATAACATTCCCAAGACATAATAATATACAACATTTGATACCAATTTGGCACATGACATTAATTTACATATGGTATCATAGCGAGCAATTGTAGCAATTTACCCTACTACAACGTAAATCTACAGGCCTGAGATACCTTCTCTCTGCTCACTGTAACTTGCCATGCTTTGTTGCCTGCAGAATAATTGGCGGTATCAATTAGGGCCTACTTACTGTCTTTCTGTCACACTGGCATGGTTCACCAGCCACCAGGGTTACAAGAACAAAGTCTTCTGGCTTTAATGAGTAAAACTCCACCTAACCTAAAAATGACTATGTCATTTTTTTCTAAGATGAGCAAAGGACACTCTTTATTCAGATATACTTTATTGGTTAAATACAAGTTCAATTGAATATTGTACATATTTCATAATACATTTCTTATAGTGACTGTTCATGCATTCATTTGATGATGCATTCATCTGATATCTTGGTCTTATTTATAAAGCCGAGTTTATGTAACGATAAAAGAAAAACAAAAAATATCTGTAAAAAAAGAAGAAATGCCAATCCTGCAAATACAGAAATTGAAATCTGGCAGTAAAAGTGAAACAACCCCCTACCCCCCATAAAAGGAAAGATTTACATTTGCTATAAAGGATGAAAAAGCAATTTCTCAACTTCATTGTTTCTCTTAAACTTCTCCTCTTGACCTTGAGGGGGAACACCACTGTGATCAGTGTCTCTTTTATTTCTATTCGTCTACATTTCTGCAAGAAAACAGGCTGCTGCTCAAAGAGGAAATAAGCAAAGCTCACTTGGGTGAAAATCCTCTGTTATTTGTTTTTCTCCGAGTATGTAAGTGAGAGAGACACATAGAAATGGTTTATATTTCACCCACTATATCACATTTGACTTTTTCTTTCTTTGCTATTTATGGGGGAAAATAATGTCTGACAAACTAAATTAATGTGCATATAATTATATATAACACTAATGATTTAAGACTAATGATTCAGCCAAAAAAGAACAGAAAACATAATTGCTATGTTCTCTTTTATATGTATTTATACTTAAACTTCAATTCTAATTGTCCCTTTTTTTATCAAACTAAATAACCTTGTTGTCTAATTATTATGAGTGGAACTTCAAATCCATTTTTAACTCCTTTTATACTCCCCTTCATAAGCAGATTTTACCAATTCTGTAAACAATTTCTTAACAAAATATCTGAACTGTTATGCTTCACCCTGCCTCTCTATCCTGTTTCAGCTAAATGTCCATCCTTGGTCCTCAGAGAAAGCTATTCAGCTGATGTTGGTTATCTCAAAAACTGAGCTTTTGGCTCAGTTTTGGCTTCCATAGGTTCCAAACTTTGAAACAGGTTTCCCTTATTCTGCTTATTCCTTTTATTCTAAGTTTGCTTTCATTCTATATTCTGAGGCTTGTGTTTAAGTATGCTCTTAAATGTATATTTGACTGTAGCGCTTTGGGTCAAATCTGATGTCTTAAACAATCTGCCTTATAAATAAGGTTTGTTTGGACGGGCTGTCAAGCCAAAAAGTCAAACCTCTCACCAAACCAATGTGAATAAGCAACTAATCTGAGGCTCCATGTTGCATCTTGACTAACTGAAAGAATCTGGTTGAAGAAAACAGCACAGGCGACATCTGACGGTCGCAGTTTTTTGCACTGATAATATCACAAAGCTTTGCCTTTGCATCAAAATAATCTGTTGTTTTTTCACCGTATTCACTCCACATGGCCATGTTGTTATGAAATGTGTTGCCTGATGGTGAAATGTTAAGTCAGTCATGAGTACCACCCACTTCTTTTTCCATTATTCTCTATTCTGAACAGCCAATCAGCATCTTGCAATGTCAAATAGTTTACAGGAGACAGAGGTTACAGATGTTCCAGACCTTCCTCACAGGCAATTGTCAGCTTATTGTAATGGCCCTCAGGCGGAATGTTTTCATGCTAGACTGATGTCTAGATATTGTTACAACATCGCATCAACTGGACCTTTATTTCCATCTCTGTGGGTATAGAGATGCCACATAACTTTGCAAAAATAGTTACCTTGAAACTTGGGCCTGTCTAGACACTTTTTGCCTGGTTGTGAGTAATTGAATCCCATGCATGCACTTCACTTCTGGTAACGTTACTCAGACACACTCCACCGTGAAGGAAAAAAGCTCCTCACTTCCCACAACCCACACAGTTAGCCTAGAATAAAGCACATGTCCCTGCTTCTGGATATAATTCTGTTTAAAATTGATTGTATGGACCATGCAAAAGGGAATTCTGTTTAATTTTGAGTAGAGTGTAAGCAGTGAGGGGTTAAATCATTTTAATTTATTTACAAAAATGACAAATGTTGACAGTACCATTGGAAAATATGCTAATATTTCTTCTATATCTTTTTATGTTTACCATGTTATATTATTGCAGATTTCAATGCATTTTTTACCATGTGTGTTTACCGTTATAAAATAAAAAAAAGGAATTTCCTGTGAGAAAACATTGTCAACTTCAATTAGAATATTCATATTAATGCATGTTCTTCTGTTCTAAAAATTTAAAATGAGTTGGGGTAAGTATGAGTGAAAAAAACAATACAAAAATGATGTTGTGGACATTTTATAATAGCTTAAATGATAGCATTGATGGCCATTCATTAGTCCACTGACAGAATTTCAGTATCATCTTATATCAGATCCATTTCTCCATGGGTACAATTAATCTTGCAAAATCGGGGGGAAGATTCCATTTTCCCCACATAGGTGATTTGTAGGAACTACACTGAGTGAAAATGTACTCTGGTAGTTGTTTTTCAACCCGGTAGTAGCCATAGCAGATATCTGGAGTTGATGCTATTTACCGCAGTAACACATTTTTGATGAGAAAGAAAGTGTCACATAAAGCATCATTACCACCAAACTGCAACTGAGAGAGCAAACTATTGTGTACCTAACGTGATCAGGTACTGACGATGGTATTCTATTTCGGGCAAAAACATTCGGCACGTACTGCAGTCAAACCTTGTCATGCTCACCCACACAGACAACCCACCCCCTCCATTACAGCGAGACTCGCATGGTGTAACAAACAAACTGCATATACTGCATATGATAAATCAACTTGTAATCATGCGCCACATGGACACAGACTCAAGTGCTGTTCAATCCATTCCGCATTTAAGTTCTGGCTGGACAAATAACACCTTTATGGATCTAGGAAAGTGGACATTCAGATAGACTCTTTTCTATGATATGTGGAGTTTATGATGACTGCTTTTTTTGTCATTATCTTTTCCACTAGCTGATATCTGTGCAAGCCACACAAATAATGCAAGAAAAACATACAAACAGAGTTTACAAAAATAGAGCGACTATTCTGAGAGGATTTTGGAACACAAAAGCCGCCTAGTCTGATGCTCATTTTGTCTAAGTGCCTCGTAATATCAATATCAAACACAGAGTAACGAATATGATGAGTTCGGTCTAGCCTAGTTTGGCAAAAATTATATCGGTTGAAAGGACAAAAATCTTCAGAGTGGACGGTGTGTTGTGTCTGCAGCTGAGTGCACACACAGTGTCAGGCTGAGACACGGAGGAACTCTCAGGAGACAACATGGAGGGGAACTTAGAGCCAACAGATGCATACATCTGCTGTGACTTTCTATCTCCGTGGCACATCCAGGATTGCACCATCTGTTGCTTGAATGCGCCATATTTCTTCATCCTTCTGTTGTTTTCTCACCTGCTCGTGTTGTCTTAAAGCTGAGGAGTTCCTGCAGCAATGTCTCGTTGAAAAGGATACCTCTTTGACTCTGATATTTGCACAAACATCCTCTAAAGAGCTCAAAGTTGATTAGATACCATATAAGAAACTAAAATTCCTAAATTTTGCTCCATTTTGCTGTTTTTCATCTTCAATATCAATGAATCTGGATTTGGAGTCCATTATTATTATTATTATTATTATTATTATTATTATTATTATTATTAATAATAATAATAATAATAATAATAATAATAATAATAATAATAATAATAACAATAACAATAACAATAATAATCATCATCATCATCATCATCATCAAATATTATTTCAAATATCAAAATCAGATCAGTGTCAAAAAATTGAATTTCCCAGTGATAAAAGCAAACAATATTTTGGGGTGAAAGTTTCTAAAAACTATCCTTCATCCAAATTATTCATCCAAATTATTCACCCCTTCCAGGTTGGATTCCGATAATAAAATTTCTTTGTTAGGCTAAGAAATGACTATGGTAATAAGTCAAATTATTTATATTGTGGAACTGTCCCTGTCATTGGGCTGGTTTAAGGTGTTTATTTGATGAAATTGTCAAAACCCATGTAAAAAGATTTATAGGGAATAACCAATGGGACTACAATGGTTTATTGGGTAAGAAACTAACAATAAACAAGTGCTAACTAGCAGTTGATAGCAAAATCCTCAACCTCCTTAGTACAAGTCAAGATTGGCCAATCACAAAAAAACAAAACAAAAAAAAAAAACCACTGTGGCCATAAAACAGACCCATGTTTTTAAAGTTTATATTTGAGTTGCATATTTTATACAGGGGGCCCTGCGATGAACTGACGGACTGTCCAGGATGTTCCCCACCTCTCGCCCATTGACCACTGGGATAATGGATAGATGGATGGATAGATTTTATACAGGGTGTTCCAGTACTTGAAGCCTTATATTCCTTAGTATAGGCCTGTATAATCCAAACCCACATTGATTCATTTTGGAAAGGACAGTGTCTGGCTTTCCAGAACCGCATTTGGACATTGGGGAGCTACAGAAACATTTAAATAATGTCGTCACAGACCACAATCAAGATGATGACTCACTGCCCATTCATGGACAGCGTGGTGACCTATAAAAATCCGGGATACTCACCCGTTGCAAAAGGTTAATGAGCGAGATCAAGCTTACAGCAGCCTACATGTCCTTCGCCCGCCGCGCCCCGCGCAAGTGTCATAGACCTTGAGCGGGGCACTAAAAACCCAGCGCATTCAATTACAGTAAATCCAGCCCGATAAACACATCAACCCAATGTCAAAGACAAATTGAACATAATGAAAATCATGTGTCAAGAAGGGGCTTGTAAACAACATTTAATAAAAAGGGCTCTTATCAAAATTACTGAGCAGAACCACGGATAATCTATTTTAGACATACAATCATGGGAGATTTTTCCCCCATAAAGAACTACAGTTAAGTATGTTATTTCAACTGTAGAGGGTTATTCTTTTACCGTTCAAATGTTTTTCATGGTTTATGGTTTATCATTTGTTTCGGACACCTTTCTTTTTTTATGGAAAAATACAACCATCAATTGTGTTCCACGCACCCTAATTTAATCACATCAATGTTTGATGTAGATTCAGCTCAAAACCTTTACAGCCAACCTTGAATACAGAGTATCACCACAACAGCAAACAGGAGATAAAAAGAAATCCGTACAGCAGGGAGGCTGCTGCTCTCCATTCAGCTCAAATTTCTGTTCAGGAACTCTAAACTTAAATCCCAGAAACTGGTTTTTAAAATATTTGATTGCTGAACTCAGTTCAGCCCAGCATTACTTTTGCAATCCTTAAACTCTGAACTCTTGTTCAGATGTAACAGGATAAGAAAAAAAGGAAAAGAAAAACGTACATCCTGTTCCTCACTGTGGGCGTTAATTCATTCAAGAAAACGCATTCATGTCCAAGACGAGTCGGTCTATGTGGGAATAATTACAAAAAGCCATTTTATATTTAAGATAAATGACCAGTGACTTTCCATTTAGGGCACCCATGAAAGCCTGCGTCATATGCAATAGAGATTAATTCTCCGGGACATTTTAATATCACTCCATATAATGAGGCGTTTGTAGCATGCGCACAAATTCAGAAGTAATGGGAAGCACAATGCATCTTAATGTGTGTTGTGGCTCAGTGTCGGTGGGTTTGTGGACTGCCACTCCGATGACGCTTGAAATTCCTGCTATGCCTTTATTACGGACGGCCCGCTTTTGGATCTTCAAAGTCAATATGCAAATACACCTCCTGAAATGAATGCTCCGCTTGTTTCCATGGCAACAGCTTATGGCAAAAAAAGCAGCGGCAAATAAATATTTTTCTACTAGCACATTACAGGGAGGCCTCTGTATTAAATGTACCTGTACAATGCAGACACCTTAGTCAGCATCCCCCCGGTTTTTTGAGCAGAATTAGAGCTTGGCTGATTATTCTTATGTGCAACTTTTCATATTCCGAATTCACCAGGACACACTCATGTCTTATGGATTAATACTGTTATATGTTTTTTAAACACAAAAAAAAGACAGAAGGAAGTTTTTCTTCTTTTTCAATCAACTTCTACACCATCGCTTGTGGTTTCTTAGAGATATAACAAACTTACTAACCACAAAGCTGTACAACTTAATAGAGACATTGCCCCAACATCCTTAACAAAGCTGACCTTGGATTATTGTTTTGCACTTAGCAAAAAAGGATTAGGGGAAATCTTACGCAAACACATTTTGCTTAAAGAGATCTGGGCTTATTTTGTCTGAGCGTTGTGATTTAAAAAAAGCCAGAGAGAGAAAGCCAGAGAGCCAGAAGAAAAAGGAAAACAAGGCCACTTTAAAACTACAATCTGCAGCAATTGACCGAAAGGGAAAAATACTGTGCAGAGGGGTAATAATTTTTTTTTTTTATCATTTCTTTCCTTTGTCAGAAGTAGGTCGAGCTGAAAGGCAAAGAAACTTATTGATATTCAGTTCTCTGAGAAGAAAAGACCCACCAGAAGTCAAGCTTAAACTTTGCACAAAGTGACCTTGCTCTAAATTAACTACCCTCTCCTCTGTCACCACCAAAGATGCCGGTTTGAACCAAGAACCTCTGAACTTAGCCTGAGCCCTGAAAAGCTGGGTGACGTTTGAGCTGGAATAAATAGAAATCTTCAGAGCTGACATCTCTCCCTTACTATGATACATGCCATATAATAGAATTTGGTATTAAATGGGCCGATCGTGGTACGTTTGTGTTACTTTTACTTAAATGTATCCAATAAAAGATCAGGGAATCACTTCATTTTTACTACACGGAAGAGGAGATTGTGTCTTTGATAGTTCTTGTTTCGCTCTTGTCTTTACTGTCAGCCCATAGAGATACAGACTAACTGCCATCTATGAGCAGAACTCGCTTGTGGAACCTAAACATGAATTTTAAGTTCAAATGTGCTTTTCGACCCGCTGTTTCTTGCTGCATTTTGCAAGCTAAACCTGCGTACCAGGTTTCATGCATTCTATGAGAGCACACATGATGCTAAAGCTCAGTACTGGAAAAGGAATGATCAATTTTGACTCTGGCTGATGCACTGTTTGAGGCAAAGGCGTGAATGAAGAGATTCTTATTTGTTACCAGGGTAACATTTTGTATGTTTTCCTGGGTTCGTTCAAGACCGAAGACATGTTGCCTTTGGTAACATGCTTACATTATGTTGTGTTTACAACAACATTTTGTGGAACCCTGACAAAGAAGAATTATACTACTGGCAGTCATGGCTTCTCAATCTTTCATGTCAGCTCAATACAACAGTAGATGTAACATATTTCCTTTGGAATAAATGGAAAGACAAAGCACTCATTTTTCTGTGGCAGCACTATGACAGTCGACTTATGTCAACAATAGTTGATATTCTTTCATGAAAATAAAACTGGTTAACTGCGACCATAGGGGTCTATTTACTGTGAAATGGGGAGATGTATAACAGCACAAGTACTGGATCATGGAATCCCTCTAAATTATTGGCGATGTGCATGAAGTTTCAGTCGGAACGAGGATTCTCAGTTTGGATGGCTACAGCTGTAATCAGTGCTAAAAGTAAAAGTTAAACATATGTATGATTACTTTCATTTAAACCATTATTGTCTATTGTTAAAAATTAGTGACCATCCATTCCCAAATATGATGCATCCAAAACAGAGTACCGTAAATTCCGGACTACAGAACGCACCCAATTAAAAGCATAATGCTCTTATTTTAGAATAAAAAACAACAATTTGTACAGGGCACCGTCGCCTCACAGCAAGAGGGTTCTGGGTTCGAGTCCCTGTGGGAACCAGGACCTTTCTGTGTGGGAGTTTGCATGTTCTCCATGTGTCTGCGAGGGTTCTCTCCGGGTTCTCCGGCTTCCTCCCACTGTCCAAAAACCTGCATGTTAGGTTGATTGGACACTCTAAATTGCCCTTAGGAGTGAGTGGGAGTGTGTATGGTTGTTAGTCCTTCTGTGTCACTGTGTTGTGCTGCGATGGACTGGCGGACCGTCCAGGGTGTATGTAGAAGCTATTTTCGTATTTACATTGGTGTGAAGCTAAAACCCATGAGCAAGCTGCTATGAAATGTGTGTTTTGTCTACCATCTGTGTCTTCCAGGGTCAGGCCTTGCAACAACAGCCCAACTGCCAGGAAATACCTTATAAGGGCATAACTGAAACTGACCTTGGGTGTCCAATACCTTTATATCCCATGATATGTACACTGCTTAGCAACTATCAGTTTAATAAAAATCAACTGCTTGAGGAATTTCGGTGTGAGTTTCCATGAGTGGTGGCGAGGAACCATCTCGCCTCCTCTCAGGCTCTCCCTCCTCTGCAGACGAGAAAAACTTAACCTCTGTGTCAAGCCTTTTTATTCTGATGCCTTTTCCTGGGTCTGTCGATTAATAACCAAACTCTTGATAGTGAGGAACTAGGAGTCGTATTTAGACCCAACAGTGTACCATGCCTCTCCAGTGCCGGACTCCATTAGGGAATAAGCGCTTACGAAAATGGATGGATTTTGTAACTTTTGATTTAATCGGTATGGTAACATGAACAAACACATATTGCAAATGCTTTATTCCGAACGTTGCTTATGCTTTTTTACTTAATATTGCACTAACAACCTTCCTCCTAACAACCGCTGAATATATACACACACTGCAGTCTACCAGGTCAAAAATCATTAATTGCCTTCTTCATCTTCTTCTAAGGCGCTGAAACCATCAAAGCCCTCTTCTTCAGTGTCCAAATTGAACAGCCTCAGGATCTCGTCACTCACTTTAGCCTCTTCATTGTCACTCTCACTTCATCACGCGGCAGTCCGTTATACGGGCCCTCATGCTGTCCATAACGAACAATACTTTTAATGCGAAAAAATCCCCCCCAGGTCGCCTGGCGTAACACTCTCTAGGCCAATCCTTCATTAGGCTCTCCATCATCCAACCTTTCTTATTGACTTTCACCACGATTTCCTTTGGTAATTCTTCCTTTGGCATTGTGAGTCTGTTCGGTGGAAGCTTTAGTCCGGATGCTGTGCGTCTCAGAACACAGGTTGCGTTTTCTCATGGCCGCTTGTTTTCAGTGTGATGGATGAGTCACCTTTTCTTTTAAGAGTCCGAGTGAGAGGCAGGTCAAACGTCAAAGGTGCTTCATCCATATTTATGATCTCGCGGCCCGATGGAATTCTTCGCTATCTTTGTTTGAGTGAACGTGCGGAAGTTAACAACTTTTTCCATGTAGTCAGGAGGGAGCTGCTGACACAAAGTCATGCCTGTCCTGACGAACAGGCCTTTTCTTCTCATAAATTTAAAATGCCACGATGGCCCACCTCTAAAATCATCGATTTTAATTTCGGTGGCGATTATTTTAGGCTTCAGTCTGATCAGAATGGTGGAAACACGGCAGCTGCTTGCTTTTTTTGTGTTAACCCAGTTTTTAAGAAAGTTTTCAAGTTCGGGCCATCTGCTATAGTTACCTCTGAAAGCTTTCGTCGTCTTTTTGCACAAGGTAAACGCAAATGACAGCTTTACAATCCCCGTAATGCTCTATGGACCTGTGAGACCTACTCATCAATTTGATTGGACCACTGTTGCGAGGCAAAAAAATGTTCACATTATGACCAAAAATAAATAAATGCATTGGCCGCAATGTTCGAAGTGTTGGGAAAAAAAGTAGCAGATTATAGCCCAGAATTTACAGTATTGATATTTCCATGGATCTGTTGTAAGTAGAGCTCTTTATGGGTCCAATTAGCTTGAAAGCAAATATACAAATTATTTTTTATACATGTGCTTGACATGTAAATTTAAACATAAATTAATTCAGTTGAAAACTGGCAACTGCTACATGGTCCAGCCCCCCAGTCAGTCCCCCAACATGAGCCTTTCCGTTACATAAAACTCATGAAATACTGAACAGGCCAACTTGAAACACAAACACAAACGCACAATGAAATCACAATGCACTGATGGTATAAATGTAAAAGTTTCTTGGCGTTAAGGCTGTGTGGAAAATATGAAAAATAGAAACTATGACCAGGTGTTGACATAGTTACATAAAAAATAATCCTCACTGGGGCCAGACATTATGGAACGCAACTGAAAGAGAAATTACAAAACCGTAAAAATTTTAAAGGAGAGATGGTATCTTTTTTGTTGTCTACTTAAAAAAAGGAAAAAAAAACAACCTTTGGTCCAATCTAAAATGATCCTGGTGATTGTTCAGTTTGTGTTTTGCAGGTGATTAATTCCCCACGTTTAATCTCTCAGACAGAAATTCTTTAATATTTACTCTTATCCAAAGCACACTTCTATTTAGATTACAGGAGGGAATCAAATATAATAAAAAGAGATCTGACACTTCGTCTGTTGCCTATTCTATCTTCCTCATCAAAGAGGTAAAAAAGTGTTTGAAAGGTTTTCAAATTTGCCTTTTGTCAGTGAAACTGTTTTGTTCTTCTCAGCTTAAAGACTTTGAATTAATCAGCCCAACAAGCAGAAACTCCTCTGTACTTTATCTGATTTTAAATATCAGGCTCAGAAGTATCCTTTTGTGGTATGATAATAATACAATTTGTCTCTAATTAGACAGAAAGAAAAAAAAAACACTGATATTTATGTATCCCGTGGAATATCAAACGAATAACAGTGAGGAAAATAAAGCGAAAGCCTTTTTCATTTGTACTTTGAGAATAAAACAATTGAATTTCAAAACGATAATATCCAGGGGGTCTAATGAGTGTGCGGCTGAATTTGGAATAAGGATTCGGACGTGGTTTGAAATAAAACAGCTACGATGAGAAAAAAACATGGCAGAATTTCCCTAACTTACTCTTTTGATCACAAATGTAGAGGTCCCCCTGCGAGTGGCCCAGCAACAATATCATCATGGGTTTTATTGTGTAAAAGCAGGTCTGGGATCATTTTCATCTTATGAAGAAAACCTCAGAGAGACTCAAAGACCTAAGTTTTAAATGGCAATTCAGGGCATCTCAGGATATTTCCTTCTGCATTATTCTTCTAGCGCGTGGACATGGATGCAGTTCTCAATATACAGTGAAGGATCTTCATAATTCAAAGGTCAAGTTGTAAGGGCTTTGCATGCATGATGGAGTGCAAGATTGAACAGGAACATTTCTCATTAAAACTCGCTGAGAGGTGTACCTTCATTGTTTTTATGCAAATGACGAATCCATTCTGTTGCTGCACATTGTTATCCTGAGCAGCAGAATATAAAATCCATTGTGAAGGCAAAGTGGAACAGCTTTTGACATGATGTCGAAGAATAATACAGAGAAGAGGACTCCGATATTAAATTACTGGTAACGAATTTTTGCCGCTTTTACAAGCATTTTGAATTTTTTTATTATCAATATTTTATAATTTTACAGCTCTCAGTTGCAATTAGTAGTTTTATGTAAAGATCACTGTATTCTTTTTTTTTTTTTTTTAATTCTGGCTCTTCCAAACAGACATAAATAATGAAGTTGCAAAAAAATTTTTGTGGCCCTTTGAAAAAAAAAAAAAAAGAGTTATTGCACCTCTTTTGGTCTTGACAACAGCTTAGATTCTTTAAGGCACAGAATCTCTGATCAAAATCATTACTCGATAGCCCTCTGGTTCCAACTTTGTCTAGCAGCTGACAGCTCAGTTAGCAGGATGGACAGTGTCATGGACCTGTTTTTTGTTTTTGTTTTTATCCTGTCATCGTTTTCAGCCGAATGAAGCTTCGGTGTTGTAAAGATGCTTATGAATGAAGCCGGCATTTAAATGAACTGCTGCCAACACTTTGCACATTTTGCTCAAACCTGGCATTCGTGACAGATTTAATGTAGCTGCGTGCTGCTGTTGGAGGCTGCTGGCCATTGCATTAAGTCGATATGTCTTTCTGGGAGTCTGAACAATCTCTGCATTATGCAAAGATGCACTGTCATCTCAGCATCAACAAACTTCTTTGTAATCGACAGAATGAGGAAAAAGTGTCCAAAACTTGAATGTCCACCTTTTTATTTTTGCTGTCGAGGTAATGGCTGCCATCTCCTTGTGTCCTCAAACCAATATCCACCCCATTTTGTCAGTGATTCTATGTTTTCTTTGCAGGCAATTATCTATTTTCATCCCTCTGGACCAGAGATGTTCAGTAACGAAGTAGAACTACTTAAGTACTGTACTTAAGTACCAAAATGCAGTATCTGTACTTTATTGGAGTAGATATTTTTTCCCCTACTTTTACTTTTACTCCACTACATATTTTTGATTATTTCAATACTTCTACTCCGATCGATTTTTCACGGGCTGAATCGTTACTCGTTACTGAAATGTAAACGTAATGATAGATAGCTCCGTCAGGGTTTGGGAAGCTGGCTCCTCATTGGTGATTTTAACGATCAAGCATAGCCTTTTAAAAAAAGCCTCCCGAAAGATTGTTAATTATAGGCTTAAAAAATTCCCCATCTAATCTAAAGAAGCATATCAAGGTAAATTAAAAAATACAATGACATATAAGCTAGTAAATAAACGCTAGTTCCGTTCTCCCTGTTCATTCAGGACGTAGCAGCTAACGCTAGCTAAAGCTAACCTAGCTGGCTAGCTGTATAGTAACGTTAGCTAAAGCTAGGCTAGCTGGCTAGCTGTATGCTACATGCTAGCATAAAGGCTCAGCTCATGATTCTGACTCTGGAATAATAAATAATAGTAGATTAAGTGCTGTTGATTGCTAATGCAGATGTAGTTTTCTGTTTTTTGTAAACACCTGAATGGCCTTTCACACGTTTGAAATAAAAACAATATCTATAACATTTTTGACTGCCTTTTTTAAATATACACAGTACTTGTACTTTTACTTATACTTGTACTTTCGATACTTGAGTAGCAATTTTTGAAATACTTCTACTTGCAATACTTAAGTACCCAAAAAATTGAGTACTTCCGTACTTCCACTTAAGTATGGTGTTGAAAGAATACTTCTACTTTTACTCAAGTAATTTTTATTACATAGTACTTGTACTTCTACTCCACTCCTCTACTCCAGTACTTTAAACATCTCTGCTCTGGACCTGCATCGCACAGGTCCGTAGTCCAGGCCTGCTTTCAGCTTACAGAGATCTTGCTGTGTGACTATATGGCGTAAATAATGGTTTACGTTTGGCCCCGCTGTTTGCGATTCCTTCGTGCTTCAGTTGATTTATTGAGATCTTGATCACCAATGCTGACTTTGTATTCATTCTTTTTTTTAATTTCTTTAAGTATTTTCCTTCTTGGTGGCACATTGGTTCCGGTTTTTATTCTCCAAAGCTTATTCTCAACCCTGTGAATATTTACTTTTGTACTTTCCCCAGATTACAGACGGTGACTGAAATAACACCTGTGTGACATTGTGTGCAGAATTGTCTTTGTGATGGAATTTTTTTTTATGTTTAGCATTCTTAATCGTTTCCAGTGACAGCAATCGTGTTGAGGCACTGTTTCCTGTCTGTCGTATAGGCAACTGCTCATGAAGGTCTGCATTAGCATCTTAAGCCTTGTGCAGCTGTTTGTAATATGCCACCAATTACAAAAAATTGCACAACTTTAAGTTAAGATTTGCCAGTACATAAAATGTGTAATATCGGTGCATGATTCCATAACTTTTGTGGGATGTTATCATTCTACTGTAGAGATTTCTCTATGGGAGATTGTAATAATACCTTTGTGAAAACAATATTTTCTCTTAATCTTACTCGCCACTTGATCTGAGATAGATTAGCCAACCTGAATTATATGATATGTGTATACATGTATGTGTGTGCGTGTGTTTATAGCAATGGTTTTTACATTATATGCAAGCCAAAGACAGAAAAAAAGAAAGAAATATATAATAAAGTCGAACTAAACCTGCAGTCTGCATCAATACTACTTAATTCAGTCGTGGATATGGTAAGCAACACCACTTTCCCTCTTGTCACTTTATGGCAAAGCTAAAAATACAATAAGAAGGAAAAAAAGAGGCCTCACTAGCCCGCCTGCATGCCTCATACATCTTCAGTCATGCGGAAGGCCGTCCGTCAGTTTTACTGCACACTGGCTTCCTCTAAACGCAGCATCGATGACTGATGGGCCTAAGTGCAACTAGATAACTACGGCAGGGGATGATAAAAATGTGAAAACACACACCCTAGACAGGAAATTGGCCATTTTGGAGCAATTGGCACAGAGGAGCTGGAGCGATTGTACTTTTTTTTCTATGCTCTTCCCCTTGAAAAGCTTGAGATGTCTGGTTGTCTGCAGGGAGATAGTTACAGTCCACTGGACATATGACTGAGGTAAGCCAATAGATCTGATTTTTTTTTCTCCTTAGCCCTTACTTCCACTTCATATGACACGGTCAAACCTAAGATGGGATAAGCCTATTGGGGTAAAAAAAAAAAAAATGTTCCAGTAAATATCCTTGCAGTCTCCTGCAAAAGGAATAAATTTAAAGAAGCAAATCAAAGCAGAATTAATAGACGGCTAACTCTTTACCACAAGCTGTGATAAAACAGTGGTCTGGTGAAAATAGGGTAATGAGGAAAAGTGAATGCCTATAACAATGGATCACTGGAGATTAATGGCAAGTGGGACATCAAAAGAGACAGGTGTACGGAATTATGAGGAGCCTCGCCTGCATTTCACACTGATGTGAACCTCAGTGTCAGTTTTATAGTGTTTCATATCTGTTTCGTTTAATCTTTTATCTTCTTCCCCTCAACAACTTGAGATTGATGATGACGACATTCTGGAAATCCACCGACTGTCTTGCCTTTCAATACGACAGACGGCGTTTACTTCAATCCGGCCACAGACGTCAGGATGATTAGTAACAGATATGCTTGATTAACAAAAAAATATTGACATCCTTTTCAGGTTATGTTTCAAGTTTTAATTTTGACCAAAAATGACCAAATAAATACAGCCCAAGCTCGACCCAACCACAAAAGGGGAAAAATTCATATGTTCAAGAAGACACCCGTTTACAAAGATTATGATCATGTTAGTGTTGCATTGGGGGAGTGATAATCAAATTACACAGGGAAGCAATTTAACTTGTGCAGTGATACCAATGGTTGGCTTCTTTTCAGATATAAGTGATAATAGATACTCTCTTTCACTTTGCCAGCATGGTATGATTGATCTCCAATCTTGATTTCTGTCACTAGATTTAATTATGAGCAGTTGTTGGATAAATATTTACTGTATTGCACGCAGGCACAGACATCCTATATCAGTAGATTAGAATCTATTTATTTCTGATTAATATTTAATATATTAGTATATGATATATCTAAAATAAGTTAAATATGTCTAATAGACATCAAAATCTATTACCCCCCTAAAAAAGAGGAATGTATCACCATGTCAGTGCACTTTTATAGTAACTATGACTCCATACAAATACATAAAGCGTCAATGGAAATGTACAGATAGACTGTTTTATTCAAGAAATTGTCAAATAAAGTTAGAAACCTCTCTAAAAATTAATCTGTATGTCTGATTTTTAAAAACAAAACAAAAAAACTCTGTAAACATCCTTTCATGGCATCGGCTCTGACTCTGCAGGATGATGATCATACAGCCAACGAGAAGCAATAAATATGCAAATGTGCCCCTACCCAAATCCCCGCCCACCAGTTCTGCAGTGTATTCTGACGGTGCAGAAGCCAGCTCTGCTATGCTAGCAGGACCAAACAGCAATAAGATGATTTTCAGGGCTGCTGAGTGTGTCTCGCTGCACGCGGGACTCATTGGCTTGACTCGTGGCAGCGCTCGCTTCCTTTTCAGCAAGACTCACTGTCTCACTGACCAAGACAAAGCTGTGGGCAGAGTGTCAGCAAGACCTGGGAGTCAATGAGACTCTCGAGCCTCTTGAGTGATGAGCTGATGGAGGGCAATGCCCCGGTGCAGGAATTACAGTCATTCAAAGGGATTATACACCATATAGCTTTCCCACTAAGCGTGTGCTAACTTCTTGTCATGACAAGCTCAGATTTCATTTCATCACTTGCTTATAGCCATGCAAATTAGCCAACCAGCTCCTCCCAGCCGGTAATAAAGATTTGTTCTTACAAAGTTTCATTTAGAACATACTGTACAGTGTATTGTGAGATGGCCTTTCTGAGGCTGTTGTTGGTGCACTGATGAAGCATTAATGCCATTTTGGCTTATATGTCTGCTTTCTAGAGGTGTGAGAAATCTATTTGATATTGAACGCAATTGTAAATCTGTGATTATTTAGTTAGCATGACACCATTTTAATGTAAAAGTGACTTCAGAATGAGTTCACTTCTTAAGTGGAGAGGTTGTAGTTAAATTTGTAATTCAAATCTATACTATTTTCTAATTAAAATGCTTGTGAATAGCTTAAATTGGTTGTATAATAGCCATCCGCCAAACTTGATATTAAAGCACATCTCAAGCACAATAAGAAAGCAAATAAATGATTTCTACTTTTGTAAATTGGTGAGGTAACAATAGTAATAACATCATTCTTATCATTATTATTTGAAGATGTCTTCAGGGAAATATTGCTTTAATCTGATATAAAATCATTTTTTTTACAGGCACAGAGATGTAGATTGGCTCCAGTGCAGCAAACTCAGTAAAATATTAGGCACAGGAGACAATTCAGCTTCAAACTCCTAAGTCATACATCAAGAGGCCACAGCCTACATATAAGTTATCCAGTTACAGATGCTCATTCAATACATTTTGTCTTACAGTTATAATATTTGAATAAATGTAAATGTTTTTTCATGACAATGGAACATAAAACGATAAAATGTGATATCCTTATAAATGCTGTACTCTGATAATGCTGTCATATCTGTATATTGAGCACTCATGCTATAACATGTACAATGTCATAAAATATGGATTTATATGGCCATTTACTCTGCTTATTTTTGGCTCCTTTTAGAAGAAGCTCAACAAAAATCCCGAGCACTTCAGTGATCTGAGGGCCGAGACAGCTTTACCACCAAAGTCTGTATTCGGTACACCGTGTGCTGATCAGCAGGAATGGATCATAATTCACCTGAATATTACTCACAGACAGTAATTGCCGGCCTGCTGATTCCGAAGAGCCGCTGGATCTGCTTACTGTGCAGAAGGTGAGAGACTGAAGGCTTGAGCTGGGTACTGTCTCCACCTAATCCACATACCCTCGGAGGATTCTCTCTTCAGTTGATCAGCCTGCTGCAAAAAAACGAAACAACGGCATAAATCATATTCGAAACCGCCGTCATATAGTGTATATCAGTTTGTTCAAAGACAAAAACATGGCAAACTAAAGGGAAATAATCGAGATTGACGTGTGTGAAACTCCTGCTCGAAAAGGAAAAAACCACAAACCTCTGTGTAAAAGAAAGAAAGGACCATTTACAAACACTGGGTGCTGCTCAAATGAAGCACGCTGACAACAAAATACACCAAAAAAAAAGGAAAACTCAAATTAACATAAAAGAAAAACTTTTCTTTTTTGTTGAAATCTTTTGGATTGAAGGTTTTCACTAATCTGAAACAAACTGAAATGTTCTCGATTTTGAAAATTCTCATTGCCTGTGGCTCTCGAAAAACCCATAATTATGTTCAAATGGCCCATGTGGTTGCTTTAAAGAGGTCTCAGAAGATTAGTAGACGGTGTAAAATGGGGACAACTGAACCTCGGTTTTTACACACAGCTAGGCAGCATTTGAAATGAATGTTGCCGTTTTTCTCTATTCCTTGGTCTGACGACCAAAGTAAACGCTATGGAGCGGCAAAATCCTCCCACTCCCCCCCCCCCCCGCAGTGATTTAGAAAGCATAAAAGCATATATTTTTCTTCTCAGGAAAAAGTAGAAGCCCAGTAGAGCACCAAAACTTCTGATGAACTTCTATCGCTGCGGCATCCGAGGGGCGCGCGCACAGTCTCAGTGTGATTCAGCGGCTGCACAAAGAGCAAACGCAGCGTGGTGTAATGAGGAATTCTGAGGGGATCACAGGTACCGAGCTGCACCGCATCACCACAACCCGCACGTCCTGCTGCCCGCACCGATCTCACAGCATCATCGGGTAACAGTCGCATCCACCCCATCACTTGTTTGACCTCCTGCGCTCAGGAAAGAAGATAAAGGCGCATTCAACCCTGGACTACCACAAAGACAATTTCTCCCCCCTTTTGGTAAACAAAACTCCTTGCCCCTCATCCTGTCTCACTAACCTTCAAAAAACCACAGACAAGAAATAAGTGTTTGTTTTTTTTTTCACTTGGAGTGACTTGTTCTTTGCTTTAGTATTTCCTTTTTTTTGCCTAATACTTCACGAGGAAATTTCCAGTCAACCAACTTTCATGTTTTACAACAGTTTCCATGAAAGTAAAGCACTTTATTAAGCAGCATATCAATGGATTTCTATCTTCTCTGGCTCTGGATTTCATACATAAAGCCCAAGCATAAAGGATCATGTTTCAGATGTGTGCATATCCCTCTAAAAATCCATTACAATTTATGATCAGTAAAGTTACAGAGAGACATAAGACATGAAAAAAGATAAAAATAAATCTAAAAATTAATATTGACAACATGCATGCATGTCAGAATGTTGATTTATCTTTTTTTATTATGTTGGCATCTTCTATTCCTGCCACAAGAACTTGGTGATCCCTGAACATACAGTTCTGCTCACTGAGACACTATACAAGCAACAACAACAGTATGCAGTTTGCAAAATGACACTTCACTGTTGAAGATCCAGATATGTCACCTATAGAAACATACTGCTCACATTAGTACAGTTTGTTGAGGTGAAGGGATGATCCAAACGCAGCCCAGTAAAGAAAAAAGAAGTAAACAAGGACTATAAGGAATGAAAAAAAAAAGCTCAGTGAAAACCAAAACCTGAGAAAAACATAAACCGATAAAAAGGTAAAAGAACACAGAAGAGGATGACAGGGGGAACCGGCGCTGAGACAGTAATATACAGTAAGGATCCTCTTTTCGTTATATATGCTTCCTTTAAGTAATATTATCAGATAACACTCCATAAACGTTCATTGTTATGCAAATGATACTCAGTTATATCTATTGATCCAGCCAGATGAAACTCATTAATTAGCTATGCTTAAAAAGTGTCTTCAGGATGTTAAAACCTGGATGACCTGTCATTTTTTAATGTTAATCTCAGATAAAACTGAAGTTATTGTTCTAGGGCCTAAGCACCTCCGTGACACATTATCTAGAGATATAGTTTCTAGACAAATAGTTATCTTTGATCAGGATATGTCGTTTAACTCTCACATTAAGCAAATCTCCTACATTCATTGAGCAAAAATCACGAGAATCCTGTGTAAAAACGATGCAGAAAAACTAGTCCATGCATTTGTTACTTTTGGGCTAGATTACTGCAACTCCTTAAGTCCATTAGTACAAGTCACGCATTCACTCACACACCCACCGGTACACGCAACATTCGCACTCATCCATACACACGCACGTACATTTATTCATTTATTCTCGGCCATCATTCAAATTCACGGAACCGAGTTACATCCGCAAAACAACAAGTAGCATTCACTTTCCTTTGCCCCGTTTTCCCGCTGGTTAAAATGCCCAAGGGTGCACACCTGGGGATGCTTCCGCATATACATACATACTAACATTTAAGCATTGGGTTACCTGTTGTGTGGGGTTTCCTTCCATGGCCAAGCAGATCTAATCCTCCAACCTGGTTTAAATGGCCAGTGTTGGCGCTGTAAGATTGATCACGTGATCAGCTCATCGCGTTGAGTTTTAATCCTTAATTAATTATCAAACCTTGTATATTTTGATTTCATATATTGTTTATATTGTTTAGCATTTACCTTTGTGAGTGCCTCTTAAGGCATTTGTTTGTATTTACCGCTAAAGTGTCCAGTGGGAGGGGCCTAAATACGTATAAGGGGAGCCCTTCCGGCTTTATTTTTTACGGTCAAAATAAACACCTCAGCACGTGAAGTCGACCTCTGCCTCTTATTCACAAAAACCCCACAACTCCTTACTATCATGCTGCAGCACCTGTTCTGACAGGAACCAGTAAAAGAGATCATATTTCTCCTGTCTTAGCCTCTCTGCATTGTCCTACTGTAAAATCCAGAATATAATTTAAATGAAGGGTTACTTGTGGTTCCTAGAGTCTTCAAAAGTAGAATGGGAGCCATAGCGTTCAGCTATCAGAGTCCTCTTCTGTGGAACCAGGTTCCAGTTTGGGTCCAGGAGGCAGACACCATCTCTAAATTTAAAAGTATGCTTAAGACTTTCCTTTTTGGTAGAGATTGTAGTTAGGGTGAGTCCACCCTTAGTTATGCAGCCATAGGCCTAGACTGACGGCGGATTTCCTCTTTTCTCTTCTCTCTCTCCCTCTCAGTGAAACCTCATCCCATTAACGCATGTTACTAACTGGACTTCTTCCCTTTCCTGTAGTCGTGTGCTTTCTCGTCCCTCTCCTATCACTTCCTGTAGGTGTTCCTGGATCTGTGGTTGGAAGTCTCCTGCTGCTCCCGTGTTCTTACTCGACACCCTCTGTTACATTTACAACTACTGTTCCTGGCTGCCTCCCCCTGCTCTTTCTGCTCCCTCTTTCCTTCTCTCTCTCTTTCTCTTGTCCTCTCTCTCTTTCTCTCACCCCTAACTGGTCGAGGCAGATGACCGCCCACCCTGAGTTTTTCCTTCCCTGTGTCGCCTAGTGCTTGCTCTTGGTGGGAATTGTTGGGTTTCTGTAAATAACTCAGAGTAGAGTCTGACCTGCTCTTTTTGGAAAGCACTGTGAGATAACTGTTGTTATGTTTTGGCGCTATATAAATAGAATTTAATTGAACTGCTAGAAATGAAAAGATTTCCAAGCATATATAAAGCGGTAGAGTGTGATTACTGAATGAAAGGCAAGTGAGACAGGACCACGGGGGAAAGGAGGGGAGTTGATGAAGAGAAACACTGAAGACTGAGGACATGAGAAGCAAACAAAGAAAAGCAAGAGGAAGACACAGGAAACTAAGAAAGGCTTCACAATAAGGTACAGGAAACTAAAAGAAACCAAGTCAGATTTTAAAATAAGACACAGGACACTAAAAAACGAGAGAGACTCACAACCAAACTCTAGAAAACAAACCTAAACACAACTAAAACCCAAGAAAATAATACACATAGCATATTTTATATCAATCTTTGGTCACGGTGTTTATAAGGCAGGACTTTCCCCTGTAATAGAAAAGCCCAGAATGAAGAACCTGCTGCCAGCTAAAACCACACGCTCCATTTCCTTCTCTGTGGGCGAGTCGATCGCACTTTGAAAATGCTGAAGACATCTTTGGAGGTAGTTGATGCTGAAGTTAATTTGTTCCTTCATTACACGATATAAATAAGGAAAGAGCCGCTGGTGATGGCATTAATATTAACGCTCCCAATAACATTTTTCATTAGATACCAGTAAGATCACCTCCTGACATATTTGGTCCATGAACATCAATGCATTACATCAAAAATTTAGAATCTATTGCATAAAGTCATTATAAAACCTTTGCAAACACTTCATCAGCGAGCGCTGCCAAATGACTTGGCAAACATTTGATCTTCCACTCCCTGACATACACATAGAGCTGTCTGATGCATTTAAATCAGAAGGGAGGTAGCTTCCCTTTGATTTTTTGATTTTTTTCAAAATCTGTCTGGAAAAAAGTCAGACCTTGGATCCAAGGCGAAGTTTTGGAACATCTGTGCCTGTGTAATTTGTCTGCAGAATTGTTGGCAATAGCACAGACATCTTGTTCCTTATCGGCAAGATGCCTTACATCTCACCTGCCTCTTTACCGTGAAAACAGCTTGTTAAATTCCATAATGTTGGGTTTAAGAGTATTTATCAGCTACTTTATGACAGCTTAAACCTCACTTGTGATACTTTGGAGGTTACAAAGACACAACGCTGCTATATCAATCAATATCAGTCAGTTATAAGCACAAATAGCTAATAAATTTGTTTTTTTAAACCCGCAAAGAAAGAATTACAATGATCAATACAATAGAATAAATGGTAATGAATGATTTACACGTGTGTACGCTATTTTTCTAAACTTTCACAACTTCTACTACCAAATTTTCCAAAAAATAACAACCGCAAAGCTAGCATGACGCAAAAGCCACCAAAATGACAATGAAAACAATTTGGAACAAAAAAGAGTTAGACGAGACAATGGGCATGTCTGTCACTCAGACTAATATAGTTGCATCTAGTTATGTCTATGAACATACAAACAATACAAACACAAAACTTCAGCAGGCTGTATCCATCCCTCAATTTTCTGTACCCATTATAGTTCAAGTAAGGTCACAGGGAGAGCTGTCATGGGGCAAGGGGCAGAGTATACCTTAACCTTAGATCCCTCACAGAAAGATAAAAGGGAGCAAAGCAGAACAACCATTCACTCTCACGCTCATTGCCGTGGTCAATTTAGAATCAACAGTTAACCTAACACACGTGCTTTTTGGACGGCTGGAGGAAGCCCGAGCACCCATGCATACACGGGGGTAACATGCGAACAAAAAAAAGAGGCTCTTGGCAGCCCTTTTTCCATAAAAAGGTGGATTTCCTTTTGCTGGACAACCAATATCCTCAAGTATGGACTATTTCTGGTCGCATGGCGCATACACTGAAACACAAGCAGCTGATGATGAGGGTGTAATTTTTTGGTTTGGTTCGCATGGGCAGGGTTAGGGAGTTGAAAGTACCAAGCTACAGTTCTAAGCCGTTATGTAGTTTGCGCCATTCACATGCAGTTGATTTTGAGACTGATGGGAAAATCATATTCACACTGTTAATGTGTTCAGGCGAAACCCCAAAAGAAACCCCAAACTTTTGATGCACAATCTTTGTGTCGATACTTAAAGATATGTTTTGTGTTTTATATAACCTCTTATTGAGATCTAAAGATATCTGCGAATGTTTGTCTTTCCACAGATCAATATTAAGAAGGGGGGAAAAAAATCATACTGATCAAATATGATATATAATAAAATGACAAGATAAATTGCAGTATGCTCAGCCTCTCATGCATGGTACCCACAGAGCTTTTTCAGCTAGAGTTACCTAATACTGTTGCAGAGGATTTTTAAGAGAGCAGCGGGGCCTGAATAGAGATTTTTGGCCTTCCATTTCTGTACTATAAAGACTTCATTTCTGGCTTCAAAGAGTGAATCCTGCCACTCCTCTCTGGAACTCTTATAACATCACTCTTGCTACCACAACTGCCGTGGCTGCATGTGAAAGGTTCGGACCGTGTGATGTATGGGAGCTTTGAATGAGAACCCTGAATGTGGGGTGAGTAACAGAAATCCCAGTATCACTCTATAGCTTTTAAAAAAACAGCACATTCTCCTTCCACAACCTTGAGATAAACACAGCTCGAAAAAAAAAAGGCCCATTTCATTCGGCCGTACAAACGAGTGTACCCCCGTACAGAAAACAAGCAGCGGAGGGGATAGAGAATGAGTCACTGATAAACACCATCTGCAAAGCATTTAACATTTAAACGGTTATAATAGAGAACGGCAAACCAAAAGTAATGAAAAACTGGCACATGATAGACGACGGGGCTCTCATGTAAAGCCCCTACCAGTGAGCGTGGCAGAAAACTAATTTCAAGGGTTAGGGTATGATATAATAAATATCAAACCGAGCTGTAAATGTATGTATAAGTAAAACATGGATCAGAAGCAGCAAAAAGTGTGAGCAAAGGGGAAAAAAAATACTGTCGCGTACGGACATGTTTTTAAAAATCATGTCTGTAAGCGGGAGTATTTGCTACTGATATGTTGGGACTTTCATTGCCCCCCCCCTCCCCTGCCTCCAACCTCAGTGTCTGTGACAAGATTAGGCTATCGCTCCGTGTGCACATGGATGACTGACTCCTAGGAGCCGGTCGCATCGCTCTTCAACTGCCTCCCTCCATCTCAAGGCAGAAAACATTTCTATTTTCAACAGGATTAGCTCTCACCACAGGCCATCTGACAGGCAAAAGCATCACCCGCCCTGGCACACGTCCCCCCCCCCCACCCCACCCCGGGCACGCTGCAGAACACATCCTGGCCTCGGTAACTAACTGGGATCCCTGGATGGGTACATTACAGAGGATTTCACTGTGGGGAATACGGTCCTAACCTCGATGATATAGCTCATACTTCCCTGTCTGAGTCACTTTCGATGAAGAACTTTTGCCTCATTTTTCTCGAGCTGCTAATTAATCCGTTTGCTGGTGTCATCAAGCATCTAATCTGATGGAGTGGTTTAATATTCTACGTAATGGAATGATTGAACAATCTCAAAGGAGGGAAGAACCCTCAAAAACAGGGATATTTGTTGATCGTGATTTTTGTATCACACGCTTTTACACCCATTTACTTCTTCCGTTGAAACAAAAGGCAAAATAACACACATCTGTGGATCAGCACTGCAAAAGCCCGCATTTTCCATTGTGATTTGGCCAAATCGAAAACCTCTAATTGTTTGGCAATACGTTAACACTTTAAGACAATTCATGGACCAAATTTGCTTGCAGCTGGAGCTGTTATTGTTCATCTAAAAGTAGCCTCCCAAAGCTAGGAGCACTTGCTGTATGTCTGACGAGACAACACTCCATATGTTTGGCCATTGAACACTAACCATGATTGATGATGGATGTATAACCTCCTGTACTTTGTTTGATTGAATGTTTCTATTTCTTACAGGAAATAAGCCGTTGTACTAATTCTAGCATTTACACATCTATGCTTACTGTAAAGTTATGTATCCAAAGTTTGTCTCTATGTCTGTCAGAATCCAATAGGAGCCTATAGTATTGCAATCTAAAATGGCATATTCTGCAAATTTGGCTTTGAGCCTTATTTACTAGTTGCAGAGCCTTATTTACGTCTAACTATGCATGCAGGTGTGCATCTGATGATCGACATATGTTACTAAATGTTTCCAATAGAGAGCACACCTCGAGGCTTCTTCTTCTAAACTTCCAAAGTTGCAGGATGTAAATGGTTAACCAAAATTGAGGCTAAAAGAGGCTAATATGTGGCTAATGTTAAGATTGATTAACTAATCAGGATCTATTATAAATATTTGAATTCATAAGCCATTGTGCCTTTGTACCTTCACGAAGTGCAAAGAAGGCACAACTGTGCAATTCTAAAATTCAAGTAAAGCATCCTCCTGATAGGCATTTCTTAAGGAATGTATTTACCGATGTTCTGATATTTCTTACTTTAATTTGATGTGATTTTCAAATTCACTGTAGTCTGCTTCTAAAATTGTATCCTCTGACTCTTTTTGAGGGAGGAAGTTTGTGAAAAAGCCTTACAAAAGATATTGCAGCCTACACTTGGCACTTTTTCTTTGGCATTACACATTTGCATTAGCATTTTAGTGAGACTCATACTTGTGTAAACTCAAATGAACTGCCTCTTGCTGTCTGCATTACAGCAGCTCTCCCGCTAACATGATTTCATGACATATTTTGCAGTGGTCTAATGTCACTATGACCTGCTCTGTCACTGTTTCTACATAAAAAAAGGGTCCTAAACTGTTCAATTAGCCTGTCTTTTTCTCTCAGTCCCCAGCAGAGACGTCTTCATATGTCAGATTGCATTTTTCCCACGTGCTGAAAGGTTCTTTTTTCAGTTTTCTGCCCTAAGTCTCATGGTATTATCTACTGAATGAAGTAGATCAACATAAAAGCACAACAGATCAACCAAACTAAAATCTGGTAACCATGGTTACAAGTATTGTATGTGTGTCAGCACTTTTTCCCCCCCATACGGTCAGAAAGTGATGAGGAGATGTTGTGCTTGCGTCCTACAACACATCTAGGTTGACTGTCATTAATCAACACATCCAGCCGGAGTGTCGTCCCTGTGACAGTGCTGTGAATTACTTTCAATCCAGGGTTCATTTTGCACATAAGATGAATTACCAATCGCCCAAAATGATCAGTGAATTAATAACTATATGGCAGCTTGCTTGCACTCGCAAACCAGCCAAGCACCTACAGTTTGGCTCATCAACGGACCGGAGAATCATTAAAAGCAGAATTCCAGTCGATGCTTTTAAATAAACTTTCTAATCCCCATCAGCCCCGTGTACTTATTTCTTCATAACTACTTTAGGGGCTTCACGCAACACACAAGCTTAGCGAAAAAACACAATCCAGATAACCAAAGTTAACCTCCCACGAGGCTATAAAAAACCTTTTGACCTGCAAAAGTAATTATATTCTCCCCGAGCCCTTGTTTTCATGGTTCAAAACTCCTGCCCTCTGCCAGCCTCAAAAAAAGAACTCCGACTTAATTTGAAAAACACAACACAATCAAGGTGATTAAGGGGAGTCGGCCGAAGTTTAGGTGGCTGTCGGGGTTTAACGGCCATTGGGGAAAAAGATGCTAAAAACGCTGGCAGCCATGTTTGTGACATTTCTAATTGAGAGGAAGCACTTTAAATCGGGCCAATAAAGAAGGCGTCCACTGCACTGGGCAGGTTCACTTTGATTAATGGGTAAACAATTAATCAATTAATCATTACGAGCAAGGTGGTTAAAAATGTTGGCTTCATATACTCACTGTTGTTAGTCTTTTTTGTCAATTTAAATTCAAATGTCCATGTTTTCAGTTCTAAAAAGGGCTATCACCATCTGACTTATTATGTAACGTCACTACATTTCCACCACTTTGTGCAAATGCATAGATAATACAGACCCATAATTTGCTGCTCACAAGCAAATTAATCTTCAGTGCATAATGATAATATAATTAAGACGCAATGTAACCCATACAATATAAATAGGATTTCATGAATCATTTTGTCTGAGATAAAAAAGAAAAAAAATAGTTCACAGCCTTTCAACATTGAAAGTTGAATTAATTTTGTACGGAACAGTAAAGAGTCCCAGGGTTCTGGGCTGTTTACTTAATTGGCTAAAGAAATAGTTTTCCATGTGGTTAAACGAAAAAAGAATTTCAATAATGCTGGACATCTTGAATAAACAAAAATTAATTAGAACATAATTAGTTTGAATGCAATACTATCACCCTTAAATCAGAAGACACACTGAATTATCCATGTCCATAATTCATGCATATTTAGTTTAGAAATTCATGGCCACACATTTTTTTTTTAATGATTATTGGGAAGTATAAAAAAGGAGAAATCTTTGACTGCAGTTCGGCTTCATCCAAATTACTCATATTTTTCGAGGCTAATAGCCAATTAACACCCTTTGTACTAGATGTCTGCTCTCAAAATATTTCCGGGAACAGCGAGTCAGTCATCACAAAATGTTCCAAATACAGCATGGCTCATTTTTAAAAAATAATTACATTAATCGACTCATAATGTCTGTAATGCGAGTAACGGTAGTGATTCATCCAGACACGTTGTTAGAAAACACCAGTTGTGTTTTTCTTATTTCCTCTTTAAGAAATGTCCCCATTTCCTGCTCTGACCACACTGGCTTTCCGTTTCCCGACTTGCTAAAAATGTTAAAAATCACTTTTTATTGGCAACCATTTCAGACGATTGAATACAATCAGACTCAGAGTTATTATGACAGCCATCCTAAAGCAACCACCTCACAGGTCACGTCAAAAACTAAACGACAGTCCAGGGCTAAGAAGTAATTTTGATATTTGTTCTAAAAGTGCAGACAAGGTCAGTGTCAGCTTTCACATCAAAATGATAGAAAAACAATAATTAGATGATTCTAGGGAGGGATGGTAGTGTGGTGGTTAGCACCATCGCCATAGGAGTGAATGTGAGTGTGCGTGGTTGTTTGTCCTTGTGTGTCTCTGTGTGGCCCTGAAATGGACTGGGGACCGTCCAGGGTGTACCCCGCCTCTCGCCCATTGACTACTGGGTTAGGCTCCAGTCCCCTGTGACCCCATTAGGGAATAAGCGGTTACGAAAATGGATGGATAGATAGATGATTCTACTTATGGTCCATTTAGAGTCATTTTTTAATGCCACCCAACAACTTCCAGTGTTTCATTTTAACCTGTGTTGTAAGGTCATTTCATTAGAAAAAACGGATTATCTACATTAATTATGCATTACTTAAAAAATATTTGGGCTCTGAAATATTTGGCTAGACAATTTCCCTAAAACATTGGGCTAATTAAAAGCAAACCTACAACATAGTAGGTGGAAAACTTACAGTTGGTCATATTTTCCCTAATTGGCTTTGACTGCTGTGAAATAGATCAATCACCAATTCTGAAGAAAAAGGTGAACGCTGCATTGGGAAAATATGTATCTTGGGGGGGGAACCTGATTGCTCCATTAAGATGCATAATTCATTAAAGCACACACTTGAGATGCATGTGCTCAAAATGTTTTGCTGTGATGGATGGCTTGACAGCTGAACTGTGCGAAGTTCATGTTGACCCGGGGGCCTGAAGCCCAGTCATGAATATGAATGTGACCATCAAGAGAAAGAGAACGCTCATTTTAATACCAGGCAATTATTTGAGACTTATTTTTACTTTGAATGCTGTAATCACTTGAGCTCTTAAATTAAAAAAATGAAATGATCATCGGTTGCAAGTCAGAAACTTAAATAAGATTTAATGGTGCCCATCTCATGATGTAAAAAAAAAGAAACATACACAATATTTTTTTATTACTTCACATTCTCACAAATCCAACACCCATGGTAAAACGATTAGATTCAATTATTCCTATTTTTCTACATTTTTCGCACAGGAATAGAGTTTGAGCAGACCGACACCTTCAGCGTTCCTTTGCGAATGTGGATGAAATGGTCCCATGATCCGTCTTTCAGCATCACAGCAGCAGCTGCTATCTGAATTACATGTCCTTACCGCAGCAGAAAAATATCACTGTGAAGGATGCTGTGTTTTATCCGGTGGCCAGATGTTGCTGTGATGTTCCACACAATCTCAAACACACGAAGGGGCCTAACCTTGAGCCACCCTCGTCAAAGCCGAAAAAAAAAAAAGTCAGCAATACATACAGATTTCTGGTCAGTCAGCACGACAAGTGCCATCACTCCGTCCCTAAAGCTTCTCTGTTTCTATCTATCCTGAGCCGGTCTATTATTGAATAAATAAATAAAAAAACATTTTAAAAATAGATCTCTTCTGGGTTAGCGAACACAAATAATGTAGTGACACATCAAACCCTCCCACCTCCTTCTCTTTTGATTTTTACCATGGCTTCTCATTGCACTTTTTCCCTCTGTATTTTCCCACCAATTGTTCAGTAAGATGATATATTTTTATGGCTTCCTTATTTTTTCACCCCAGGCAAAAATAAATAAAGAAAAGAAAAGAAAAGTAAATTGTCTGAACGGCGATTTTAATTGATAAATGGATATAAGAATGGCCCAAGGACAACAAAAGCAAACAAGAGGCAGAGTAATGAACAGCAGATGGTGTGAAGTGACTTGAAATTTTGGTGTGAAACAACTTGAGATTTAATGCATGATTAATAAAACGGCACGCTGCCAAAATCACTTGAACTTATTTTTTGAGCAAAAATCCCATTAAGAGAAATGAAGTGGTATTTTAGGTTTCTTTGAAATGATTTACTTGCAGATTTAGGACTTCACATAACATAACAATGGGAAACCTTGTTTTTGGCTAAAGTGGAAACCCAGTCTACTTGATATTTCTAAATTCTTATGGTGTGTTTCACAATGCAAACCATTTTTGCTGCTCCGAAAGATGTTTCTCAGGATTTCGGACCAGATTTATCAACTTTATCACATGTATAGTAGTACAAAACGTATATGTTTATTTGAAATCTGTCAGTTCTGTATTCAACCCGAGGGAGAAAGTAAAAATGCCTAATAAAGAAATGCTTAATAAAGAAAATACACACTTAGTGTCTGAATGTAAACAACTTTACATTACATTATATTATATCATATATAAACACACTCAACCATACCTAAATATGTATATTTATATATATATATTTTAGAGTGACAATAAACTTATCAAAGAAAAACGTTTATTTTAGCTGTCAGTGGAACACATTTGTGTTTAAATCCTTTTGACGCCTTTTCTTCCCATATCAAGTAAAAAAAAGTCCCAGAAGGCTTTGTGACCCTCTGCCTAGGGACCCTACTTTGCTTTACTGTAAAAAAAAACAAACTTCAGTGTGTGAGACTTTGGTGGTCTTTTTCAATCAGTTCGAAATGAAAAATCATGCTGAAATGAATAAATCAAATTTGATCCCATCTCTGACTGGGTGTATGCAGAGGTCTTAAGTTTAAAGCTCTGTGGGCTGCACAGGAGACCACCCCAGTTA
>JABUIW010000044.1:1116285-1126325 GCA_013363375.1 Menidia beryllina | reverse complement strand
CCCCCCCCCCCCCCCCATCTCAGCAGCCTTATCTTTTATGTGGAACTGATGAACTCCTGCAGGACTGTGAGCTTTGCCTGTGTGGATGAAGTGACGGAGGGACACGGGGCTCGGTCCATTTCTCTTACTGGGAGATAAGCAACGTCTGTCAGCGTGATTGACATATCAAAGAAGAGGCAACCTCTGCCATTGTGGAGGGAATTGATAGGCTTTCTCCGTCATCCACCAGGCTGATTTCTAATGTAAACAAACCACCCAGAGAGACTGGGCTGTCTTTGGATTCAAAAATGCCCATATCATTCTGGAGGATTCTCACGGCCGGAAACAATAACAAAGGCTGATGCCATCAAAAGAAAGAGAGAGCACCTGGAAAATGAATGCCAAAGGATCTGGTGTACTTAAAAAAGGTTTTTGAGGCTGCATCAAATAAGAAAAAAAAGAAAGAAAGAAAAAGTGGTATTGAGGAGTAAAGTAGTCATTTCCTCCTTTTGGTTCAGTAATAAACATACATAAAGCTTTTGGATTTGAGAGCTTTAAAATATTAACCATAACCATATTTCAATGGGAATTTTTATTTAAAGAGGCTTGTTGACTTCCCGATATCGCACTATAACATAATAAGTCAGTGTTTACAGGCTTATATATCATAAAGCCTGTAAACACTGAATGACGGGCGATTGTCACAAAACGAGACAGAGTGAGCAGTTTCCCGGCCAAGGACAAAGAACCAGCTCACCCCTTTAGTGTTCCAGCAGCCAATCTTACATAACACCCTCATCTCTGGTTCAGGGTTGGGCTCAAATGAGTCTTTACTAAGACCAGGAAGTAAAAACAAGAAGCTCAATGGGCTCTGTATGTGTCTTCTTTGAGAATTCTAGAGACTTCCAACCACTTGATAGCGATCTAAAACAGGAACTGTGTGTTCTGTCACAGGCGCGCATTCAACACATCACAACACTGCCAAAGAGGTTTTGCCTGTCAGAAGTAAGTGTTTCAGACCTGTTCAGACTTCCCGGTCTGATCCTGTTTTACAATAGATAAATACAAAAGCAAAAAAAAAGCAACAGACAGCTTGTGTATTTACTGAGAGTCCCTCCTGTCTTTTTTAAAGTTGTACGGGTACAAATGCCTCTAAAGAAGCAACAGAAACGCAATTGGAAATTCAGTTCTATGGAAAGAGCTGTCGTTTATCAGATGTTCACACTGGCGACTTTTGGGCTAAAGGGGTATGGTTCGTTAAAAGATGAGTCTTGTGTTGCTGCTGGGCAAAAAAAGCGCCTTCATGTTTGATCAGTCCTCGCTCTCCTTCAGCAAGACGCTACAGCTACTTCGTTTGTGCTTATTTGTGAACTGAAGTGCAACAAAACAAAGTAAATGAATAAAAAAAATGCGAAAAACGCACAAAATAAGCATCACTGCATGTGGACATATTATGAACGGCCACAACTTTGTGTTTGCGAAGCTCAAGTGGTCTGAAGCATGAAATTAGCCTGAAGTTAAGAACGCGAGTAGCTTGTCCTCCTGGATTAAGGCAGTGATGGAGTGACAGCCTGCAGTGGATTCTCTTCCTACCCAAAATCTGTGGCTGTCCCCGCTATTCAAAGATCATTTTGATCATCCTGAACCAGAATTAGAAGAAAACAACTATAGAAACCATTTACTGTATCAAAAGAGTTGCATATTTAGTTCTTAATCCATTTTCTGGATGTATAATCATGTATAAAACATGGGCGGCGTGGTGGTGGTAGTTATCACTGGTGACTCACAGCGAGAGGGTTCCCGGTTTGAATCCCCGGGGGAACCGGGACCTTTCTGTGTGGACTTTGCTTGTTCTTTCTGTGTCTGCGTGGGTTTCTTCTGTGCACACCATCCAAAAACATGCATGTTACGTTAACTAAACACTCTTAATTGCCCCTAGGAGTGAATGTGAGTCTGTGTGGTTGGTTGTCTCTGTGTGGTTTTGTGATGGACTGGGAATCTCTACAGGGTGTATCTCTTGCAATATGTCCTCTTGATGGGCTCCAGCCACCCTTGACCCTACTGGGAATATATATAGATAATGATTCTATGATTCAAAACTCATAACTGAAAAGAAAAGTTGATTGAAGATTCCATTCAATGATTTATGGTTTTTCAGTATTCCTACTATTAAAGGAAACTAGTGGAAAGTCTTGTTCGCGACATATGAATATGAAAGAATGATGAAACAGAGAATAAGATATGATCTGAGGCGCAATTATTGTGTTCCAAATTATGAGCCACCCTGTTACTCTGAATTATGACACTATCATCCCTCAAGAGCTGCCTAATGGCTATTATTAATGGAATCAAAACGATCTTTAAAAATATATATATATATATTAAAAATAAACCCTCAAGCCGAGATCAGCTGTTAAGAATCCTGTGGGTCTGGTAGATACACAGGTTGAGAGGCAAAAAAGATAAAAAAATGTAGTAAGAGGTTTGCTACAGGAGAATTGAAAGAGTGACTGCTGTTTATTATCTATTATTTATTTGATTTGGTTTTGTTTTTGGTTTGTTTACCAGCGAGGAGCGACAGCCTAAATTTACTCCTCGCTTCCTGTCAACAGTCAAAGCTCATTTCCTGCTTACCCATGAAGCGCATTCCACCTGGGGGCCAATAAAATGGAAGTCCTTCAGGCAGTCGGCATCGAGGATGATGGAGTGAAAACTGGGAATCTGCTTAAGAATGCCGAGACTGCGTCGAGGGTGACCTCAGAGGTTTTGATTGGACAGAAATTAAATGTAATCGAAGTGCATGCAGCGGGGTGGAGGTTTAGATCAAAAAAGTATTTGTAACAGAATAAGTAATAATCATACTTTTATCTCCTCTATGAACACATTTTGCTGCCTGTTCCAGACATGAAACCCAGTAACGGTGGTCTATGCACATTTGTCATTTCTTGTATAAGTTTATGTGATAGCAGGACTCAGGTAGGGGTGGAGTTGAAATATATTTCTATTACAACCAGGACATCAATTTTCAACCCCTTCTCCTGTTGCTGATTCCATAAGCACAAATGGTTAGATATCAGACTATAGATATCTTCATGATAACATTGCGTCCTACCTGATTGTCAAATAGATTGTGAAATTGTGCTTTGGAAAGCCTAAGTTTTTTTTAGTTCTATAATATTACAGTGTCACAGATCAACAATAAAAAATTAAAAAATAAAATAAACAAAATTTACAACATATTCATTTCCTATATCCGCACTCTTGATCACAATCTTCAATGTATTAATTTCCTATATCTACACTCCTGATCAAAATCTTAGGACCAGTTTCAAATTTTGAAGCGGGAGAACCATTTATTAAAATCCAAAATTTGACTGAAATAGGTTGTTATGTATACATGATTATATGAATATAGT
Organism: Menidia beryllina; assembly: GCA_013363375.1. Classification (NCBI taxonomy): domain Eukaryota; kingdom Metazoa; phylum Chordata; class Actinopteri; order Atheriniformes; family Atherinopsidae; genus Menidia; species Menidia beryllina. Next base: position 1,122,930 of record JABUIW010000044.1, on the reverse strand, counting down.
ATATGTAACACATAGCCTGAATACAGCCCTGATTGAGCATATCATGCTTAAGTTTTTGTTCATACTGTAGCAACATTGCTCTTGATATAAAACTCAGTACTTCATTTAGAAGGCAATCAGAGTAATAGCTGGTCCCATGGTACCTCACAGAGTTGATTACACTAACTCCAGTTAGTTTGACCCAGTAACACGTTGATTGCTGCTCAGCATCAAATATATATTCAAATAAACATTTGTCGTAACGGTGCGACTGAAATGCTCATATACAATGTCGTGATAGTACCTGAGCATGTGGCGAATGCTCTCAGAACCCTTTTTAATCATTAACACATGGATATTACCCAACAAGCCACATACAGTCTATTGTTCTAGTCGAAAACAGCGCTTTAATACTGCTCCTCAAAGCAGTGACGGCTTATAAACTGACAAATTTTAAACGATATTGGCACCCAAAGTGTCTTGCTCAGTCCTCTTGACACGGCCTAGTTTGAAACATGCCTTAACTATATATGAATTCTTTATCAACAAAAACTTTGAAGTGCACAGACAATAGCATTAGGGGTAAAAAATGATATACGTAATATGAAAGGATGTTTTACCCATAAAAAGCTATTATTAGGATCCATTGAGTGATCCAAAGAATGAGTCTCACACAAGTAGTCAGTCAAGATGATTTTTATGTCTCTTTGAAATAAACCCATGAGACCAACTTCAGGATTTGTGATCACACACTACACAACCGAATCAGGTGATTTACATGTTAAAGCATTGTATTACAATAAATGAACTGAATTTATATATTCTGCAGTGGTAAAATAAGTTCCTAGCTTATTTTACCACTGCACTCCCACTAGAGCTATCCCTTGAACACTTTCCCTATTATCTCTGACTTCACTGTTGTGGAATAATGGTTTGATAATTAGAATAATGAGAGTGATTGTGCTTTTATGCATTCCCAACAGGTTGCAAGTGATTAACAATATAAAGAACTTCACAAAAAAGAATTCAAATCTTTTGGTCAACCAAATTCCAGCACCGGTCAGCAGTCATCTGTGTCCTGAACTGTATTCTTCTGCATAATAATGAGACAACAGAACAGATGGTCACCACTAGACGAAAAAAGTACAACTGACCATAGCTCACTTAAATAATCCAAGTGGTGCTCTGCTAACCTCAGGATGTACACAATCACAACTAGATAAACATTAAATACCAAAAAAAAGAAAAAAGAGACCAAACAGACTCTCAGCCTCCAATAAGTGACATTATGTAAAAATACCAAAATGTACCTCCAAAACAAAAGACATTTGCTTTCAATTTTTGGGCAATCACGGTCAACTTTAGGGCCCAGAATATGACTTTTAGGGTAGGTTTTCACCTAGTATGTGAAGCAATGTTGATAATATTTTAACCCTTTAAAGCCTGATCCAAGAAAAATAGGAAGAATATTGGATTTTTTTAGTCTGAAGTCTTTCTTTGGCCCCTTAAACAACATATGAAGAAAAAAAACTGAAATTGTTTTGATCAAATTAGCGTGCAATTATTAAAAAATATATTTCCGTGTAGTCTTCTACTGGCTGTTATCAGGTATATCTGAATGTGTACAACAGGGTTTGAGCAAAACTTTTACCATTGAATGATGCAAAAAGTCTCAGATCCAAAAGACTTCGGAAACAGTTTGTATCAAATCTGATACATTTGGCATTATAGGGTTAAAAAATCAAACAAAAGAAATGCACCAAACAACAGGAAAGCCAACCCTAAATGTTCCCATTTACATGGTTTATGAATGACTCAGAAGAAGTTTAGATTTGTCCTGCAATAACTTCACCAACTGTCCGTGAACAATGACAAACACACAAATGCAATGGGGGTTCTCCTAATAACCGTGAGTACAATCCACAGCATCTCTGTGACTTTGTGGAAAGACAACTGATGTCACATAGAAACAAAAAACCCTCTTTAAATGCATACACACACCTTCATATGAGCACAAGTGTCCTTTAACAGTCACATGCAGGATGCTGTTACACAGCTGACTTGATACTTTGGCCTTCCTGCTAAGGAGGACAAACACAAGAAGGGCTTATCTACATTTAACAGTATGAAGTAGCTCATCTGAGATTCAAGAACCGAACTACTGAGCCATTATGCTTTTGAATGGGCCATTGACATGTTCGGTGTGTTTCTTGTCGATTGATCTTTGTTCATTCTAAAAAATTAAAAAGGAAGAAAGGCAGGCTTTTAAAGAATGGAAAACAAACCTCTTCACATACACACTTTTCTACACTTATATCCTGTTTTTAGAGCCCAGGGGAGTTGTTGTTGAGAGGCAAAATGGATGTTTTCCGCTCACACATTCCAGTTTTGAATAACCTTAGCTAACACTCCACTACGTCCAACCTGTTTGGATAACACACATTTATCACATTTATCAAAGCTAATAGGCATGGCCGATAATTTCTTAGTAGGAGATGCCACCCTCCAAGTTAAAAGTTTCAAAGGAAATACTGAGGTGATAGAATGGGGGAAACATAAAAAAATGTTCACTATTGGGAAAAATAACAGTAGGCCTGGTTAGTGGACCGGCCTATTCGGAATTTGTTTACGAGCTGTAAATAAGTGACAGTTAACAAAGGCTAATCCAACCAGCTGAGTTAAGTGAACATTAGAGCAGCCACCGTTGAGGAAATGACAGCAGCAAGCAGTTACTGTAATTGTACCGGTCAGTTCCTAGAAGAGAGTGCTTATGTATGTAGGACTTCCTATTCTTGCAACAGCTCCCCTGGGTCGTAGCTGTAAACAAGAATATGCTCTTAGCCAAGTTCCTTGTTAAATAATGATGAAAGAGAAGACATTCGTGTTGGATTGTGTACTGAAACACATTTTCTTAAATTGCACATTAATACTAACATGCGCAGGGTCTGTTTAGGTAGCGATACCAATAGGATCCCTTCGGTCATAATCATGAATCTGTGCTCAAATAATGAGGAATACACTTATGTACAGAAACGGCACAGTATAAAATCACCACAAACTTGATTTAGTGTTTCTAACTTTTGCTTCGCATAAGATAACAAAATATATGTATATTTTTTAATCTTTGTTATTGGTAACAAGGGAATCTAAACAACCCACTTGATAATTAGCTTTCAATGTTTGCTTGGGGCAGATAATTCAACAGTATTTGTGCAAAGACAGGGTTCAATATCATTAATGATATATTTATTTTGAGAAAAAGGGCACTGTGATCTATAAAAACATCTAACAAGATAAAACGAGTGACCTTTGTGGCTCCACGCTGGATGTTTGTTGTCATTTGTCTCAGAGAGAAGCTACATAGAAGCTATTGTGGCTTTGGAATACTTTGGTATTTTCACCAAAGTCCACAATCTATCAAAGTCATAGAAACATGCCATGGGGTGATTGACAGGATCACTTTCCAATTTCTCCGATGCTTGCACTGCATTGTGAAGGATGCTAATACTCACAGACTCAACAAGCTCCAGGAGGGAAAGAAGATTATGTTCAGGGATTGAATCTATTGTCATCGGTGGAGATGCTGGACAGGATGAAATTAAGGGAGATTCTCCGTAAAAAAGACAAAGGCAGTCATTGCCTTAGCGTTACACTGAAGACAAACAAAAGCAGAGATTGTGTGGACATAGAAGAATAATTCTAAGTGGGTGGTCATTATTCTGTATAATCGTCATTACTCAGACATAAATTTCAGAAAACAATAAAACAATTGCTGTAATGCCCCTTTAATCCTTCTAATATTAAGCGTTATTTCATATATAATTGAAATATATTCTATACAATGTGCAAATGATTAGCATTATGAGTTATTAATGTTAAAACATTTTAATGCCTAATGTTAATTCGTTTAATTGTCATGAGACTGGACGAATAGATTGTAATATGTAAAAAAAAAAAAAGAAATAAACTGTTTCCTGCACAGGAGTCAGACTTTATTGTCAACTTCGAACTGTTACTGTCATCAAAAGTGCCTAAAATTGGCCTTTCTCTCCCATTTTTTGGTAGCATGAAGAAAAAAAGCAATGCTTACATAAATGAACAGACTGAGATTTTGGGACTACTGTGAGATTGTCAGGATTTTTTGTTTATTTCCTTTTTTTTCCCAACTTGATACCATCACATTCATTTTTTGGGCTGTTGTTTGGGGATGTTTATGCCTTACTCTGCAAAAAAATAAAGTTTCCGGCTGCCAATGTGACTATTATATGAAAGAAAAAGAAAAAAAAAAAAGTTAATTTAAGAAGCAATGTTATCTCCCTGATAAGCTGCAGGCTTGAACTGAACAGCTTTGTGGGCCCAAAAAATGTGGACAGCCGTGATTACAAGCTCACTGTCAACGGATTCTCAGAGGCCCACTCAGTTATCACAAGAAACGGCAGCCTGCCCTCCTTTGGTTTTTTCATGAGGACTGTTTGAAGACGCTGACGCAATTCTTCCTCCGCTGTGATGTCACCGATTTTAACTTTCTCGCTTTCATCTTTTTTTTTCGCTTCGCTGCCTTAGCGGTTACAGTTGGATGTGTTGCTTCATTGCCTTTCTCTCCGCCCGCTTTGCTTCTTTGTGTGTCAGGCAGAGTCTTACATATCCTCGGGGTACGTATAAAAGGAACCTCATTTGGGCAAACAATGTCGGATTCTCCAGCGACTTGTACCAACCGTGAACCTGCTCGATCTGATCAATTATGAAACGAGTGACATAAGTCATTGACTTTCAATAGCGGCGCGTCCGGTCGAATTTCCTCAGCTGTCTGTCTGAGCTCCCGCCAAATCAAAACTCTCCTCCCTGAGCTGTAGCACTAGCCGTCTTTGCCACGGAAGGGGAAAGAGTATTGTTTTCATTTCTCAGAGGTAACTCCAGCCTTTTCCTTCACAGTTTGTTTCGAGCCCTTATTCAGCAAAACACAATACAAAAGCCAAAAGAAAAGCAGGTGAGAGGTAAACTTCTGCACTTTTTTTTTTTTTTTTAACAAGGTGTGTCTGTAGAAAGCGTAAAATCAATGTCACGGAGGTGGGTTTTAGGGAGGACTCAGTCGCGGAGATGCAGAAACAAGGGTTTTATTTTAACAAAAACGCACTCAAAAGAGTGGATGCAGACAAAGTTCAAAACAAGGTTGGCAAAACTATGAAATAAGTAACAAAGTAAGGTTAACCAGACTATGAACACAAAGTATCAATTAAAGTAAACAAGGCTATGGCAAAGTATCAGATCAAGATTAACAGAACTGTGACAAAACATGGCTATGACAAAAAACATGGCTGTGACAAAAACATGGCTATGGCAATAAAGTAAACTAGGCAATGGCATGGCTGTGACAAAAATCAAACCTGACGTGGCGAAGGGTGACGAAAAACTCACAAGGACGAAAACACACTGGCACAGGACATGGGAAACGAGGACAATTTAAACACGTGAGGGAGGGGAACCCCAGGTGTACACAATAGGTAATCAAGACATGACGAGACACCAGACATCCCCAAGACGTGACAATAAATATATTTTTTTTTCATTGAAAAACGTCTGAATTATGAATGACACAAAAACTAATTAATCATCAGTTGCTGCATGAGTTGCGTTTTCAGCAAAGCTGCTGCTGGTTAAGTTAATCTTTATAGACTTTGAGGTCTTCGCATGCAAGAAAAGTTATCAGTTATCACACTAATCAAACTAAGAAAGAAAGAGACACTCCTTGTTCCTTGCATGTGAACCTGGCCACTAGCCAGGCTCACATACAATGACATATTCAAGAGTTTCTGATCAAATTGTATTAAAAGTTGAGGATTTTCTGCAGTCTATATTACAACATGCCACTCACACACACACACACGCTCACATGCACGACCGGGTCGAGAGTACAAAGTGTGCTAAGGAACCTGAAATTACAAGGTTTTGGAAGAAAGCCCCACACAGTTCCGAAGCGAAGAACATTGATGAACACAGGGAAGCAGACGTGTGGGGAAGCTAAATTTCTTCACTTTGAAACGGCCTCTTCGTGTGTAGATTTCCCTAAAATTTGAACAGATGAAGCCACTGAAAAATTGTAGGAAAAAAAGAAAACCATCACAGTAGATCTTACAGTTGAAACCTTTTAAGTCTCTCCTGAAAAAAACATCCCTGAGGACTTGGTGTTGCACCCCTGTATTTATTTGATGCATCAAAATGATGAGAGTAACCTCTCTGCACATCTGAGCTGGAAAAAATAATATGATGGCAAAAAAAAAAAAAAACGAAGGCAAAATACAAATTCAAATATTTCTCTATATTTTACTGTACTCCACTCTGAGAACCCAAGGGATATGGAGTCATTTTCAAGCAAAGGTTCATCTTAATTATAAATTAGCATAAGGATTGCTCACAGCCATCAAAGCAGAAATTTAAAGAGTGCCTGCTTTAAAACAGCCACATGTCCATGTTAGTTTTTGCATAAATTTGCGTGACAGAACCGCCAGGAGCTTTGATCTTTTTTGCAAAAGTCTCCCCACATTTAAAATTGTGTCGTTAAAAAAACTAACCCATGTTTCACATGAGTGTAATTTTCATTAAAGAGAAGTCAATCTACAGCTGTGATTGGCTGGGAACTCCTGCGAGGAGGTTAACCTCTTTGATTCA
>JABUIW010000044.1:1090260-1106285 GCA_013363375.1 Menidia beryllina | reverse complement strand
ACTTCTACTCCACTCCTCTACTCCAGTACTTTAAACATATCTGGTACTGGGGTGGTCTGGGCCTGGCTGGGCCGGTAGGCTGCTGCCCCTGGTGCTGGGGGGGGGGGTCCTCTGGGTGGGTGAATGATGTCCCTGTGGTGGGTTGGCTGATCTCTGTTCTATCAGGGGGGTTGTCGGATTCGGGTGTGTTGTTTCTTTCATATGTTCCCCCTCACTTTGCCCCCTCCCCCCATTCCCTCTCTCTCTTTCTCTGTCTTCCTTTCTTTCTACCCAGTCATGTTTGGCACCAAAATGTACATAACACACTAACAATAAATAAATCCTCAAGGGTTGGGTAGCAAGGAAGGCTTTACAAATACAAGGCCTCCCTTGCTGTCAGGGGTGGCAGCCGACTGGCCCCACCAGGCTCAGGCCCCTGTTGGAAAAGTAAATCTGACCGGCACAACTATGTCAGAAATTCATTCTGCTTACATTGTTCACCATAGCACTGTACTCAGATTTCAGTTCTGCTGCCATAATGCTGAACAGAACAAGAAAAAAATACAAATTAAATGAGCAAACATTCGCTTGCATTGGCCATAGATTAGTTTTCAATACCACTGTAGTGTGCTCTCAACTAATTTATCTTACTTCATAACAAATTGAAACAAGTCTAATAAAGTCTGGTGTAGATAAGATTAGATATACTGAAAAATGTTTTGAATTTCGTTACGAAATTAGGAACATTTGTGGCAGTAGGCAATATCAGTGAGGATAAACCAAAACTTGCTCTTGTAAAGTTACAAGTGAAATTTCTTTAATCTAGAAATAAACTTCTTTGTTGTTCAACTATGAGTGAAAAAATACTCTGCCACAAATAACTGAATTAAACATTCTTCCCTTCCTGTCAAGGATATTAAACCCGTTGAAAATGACAAAAATCTCCCAATGAGATTTATGAAGGCCGACAAAAGGCCGATCGGCTTCAGATGTCATCTCCAATTCATGACACCATGAAATGGAGAGATGCTTTGAAGAGAAAGTGGTAATGTGATACATCTGTTAAGACGTTCAGGGCAACGTCAGACTCACAAACTATAACAAATGTGTTACATGACTGGTGCAGCCAACTGACTTGTATTATATTACTGAACCATGAATTCAAAATATTATTTCATCAACATCTAATTTTTTTTTGGATGAATGTGGACCAAAAAAAGTTAAAGGCATGTCCAAATCAGGTAACAAAAGCTAAAAAAACTGAAGAAAATCCCAAAAATAAAGAATAACCCACAAAAAAGAAAAGAAAAAACAGTAGTAGTAAAAAAAAAAGCAACTAAAATCCACAAAACTCAGAACTCATGAAAATATCCGAATAGTTCTCTCTGTCCTAACGACAGCATTGATCTTGACATTATTCCATAACGCCTTCATGTGCTTGTTTAAAACTGAAATTCAACATCCTTCAGCAGATTTTGGTGTAGACAGTTAGATAGATCTCTCTCTCTTACTCTGGAAAACTTTCCACTGAGCTGAAAACCGTTCCACCATTCAAACCGTCTCTGCTCATAGCATAAAATTGCTCCACTAAATCTAACATGCCCTTTAGTTATGGGTGCTGCTGTGTGTCAACAGAATTATGCAAAAGGATAGCATCCGACCTGCTCTTCATGAGGACGCCAATCGCTGGCTCTTCTTATTTGACTTCATATTGATTTCATGGCGCGTTGGCATGCGATCGTGATTCATGGGAGTCGCGAGTGCTGTATCAACATATTCGCTCCGCCCTGACCCAGTAGGACTAGATGGTGTCCTTGGGTCGGGAATGTAACATTAACCGAAGTTAACAGCTGTCGTTATCTCAGATTGATGACAGAGACTGTCAATTATACATGTACGGGAGACAAATCACAACCCGGGCGAGTATTATTTACATGGACGCTATTGATTTCAGATGCCTGTGCTGATCTTTAGCCTGTGGCAAGGGCAAACTCTGCTGAGATACTACTTTAAAAGACAACGGCTTACAAAAAAAAACAAAAAAAAAAACATAACTACACGTACTTGTAGTTCATTCATCTTTTAAGCTTTCTTAGGAAATGAATAAAGCTAGGCTAACACAGTTTCTGCTCGCGCTAGCCTCTTTTTAATATGGTTTTTTAGCCGTTTGAGGAAAGTTTTTTCATTCATTTGAAGAGTTTAATTCAAAAGGTGGAAAGGTGTCATAAAAAAGAACAGAAAAAACTTAACTGGCAGCCATTTTTCAGTGCAGGGGTCTCGTAATCAATGGTACTATGGACGTACATGCAAAAAACAAGTAAAATAACAACTTTAATGCGCTATATCATTCCTCGCCTCAGGATATTCTTTTCAGCCGGTGTCTTTTTTTGCTTCATCTTCCATCTTCAACATGTCGGTACTACAGCTACAAGCTATGTTTCAGCCCATGTGTAGTAGTCCTGTCCATAACCCACCCCAATCCTAAATTTCCAGCTAATGCTCATTGTGGGAAAAAATAGGTCATCATAGTTGTACCTGCACCTACCCTTTATCTTACTGAACTTCTTCTAAAACTTCCAAAAAAACCCTTTTTATGACGTGTCTTTATTCGAAAGCAGATTTTGTCTTTTATTTTTCTGAAGTTATAAACAGCACCCTCCCCTTTGTTGCACAGAATGCACCCTGTGACCTTAAATCTGTTTTATTTGCAAATTGCATTTAGGATTCAGCACTGCAAACATTATCTTAAAGATATATATTCTGCTGCGATGCACGTAGTTTACAGCCAGAAGGGCCAGGTACTTCCCGAGGTGTTTCCATTAGAGCCAGCAACTTGTCCTTCATACCTTATCATGTTGCCATGGAAACAAGAAAAGAACAAAGGAGATCATTTTATATTTTTCCACACAGTACAAGGATTTCTCAAGTTTTTCAGGTGGAGTGCGGTAGTTTTTCTCACATCAGTAATAAAATAGGATACAAAACTGAAGTAATTAAGAGAAATAAACATCTGTCATACAAACACTTCCTACTTACACAACGCATGGTGGAAGAAAAGCTAAAACTGAAATTCCTGCAATTTATCAGGGCTTTTACCGTTTGGCTTTGAAGAGTGTAGATACATATAAAACCTCAAATTTGAAACCTCAAATCCGTTTTGGTTGAAAAATCATAGTACCTCATTATGAAAAGGACTAATTCAGTATTCTCAATAATTTGAATCTGATTGAAAGGTAACATTTTTCAACAATTATAAAAGTTATCTCACGAGCTACTGCACTGCTACATTAAACTAGTAAAATTTTGTCTGTGTTCATGTTGATACAATTAAAATTCCACAAGGACTGTTGGTGATTTCCTAACATTATTCCGTTTGTACATTCAACATTTAACACCTGATTCCCTCTTCATTACTCCACTTGGTGATGCAACTCAATTTAATGCAACAAAATGTTAAAAAATATATTTTTTTCTGCATTTAGCTATGAACAAATCTGACAAGAGTGATCCTTTTGGCCTTTTTGGCAAAGAAAAAATAAATAAACACTTTCTTTTGCAGTGTATTCACAGAAGCCAAATGTTTACATGATAGTGTATAGAATTTTTTATTTTTTGTTCCTGGTGGACTTTTTGGAAGCCCGGCACCGGTCCTTTGGGCCAGTGCAGTTGTTGTATATGAGACCTCTGTGCTTCTATTCAAAGCAGTAATTGAACAGCAACACCAGGGCGTTTGTGTACAGAGGCAGAGATTGTCCAAATAATTGGCAGACCGCGCAGGGTGCCATGGGATCACTGCTTTTTCTTCATGACAGCAGCTGGTAGAGGCTCGAAAAGAGAAAGAATCTGCACAAACCAAATGTGACTAGAGGGCTGTGAAAACAAGTGTCAATAAGAAAAATGCTAAACGTTGATGCTTTTCCGAGCTATATCATTTTGTCATTACTTTGTCATTACTCCTAAAATGCTGGACCAAATGATGGGATTGAAAAAAGTAAGAATAATAGTGAAAACCAGGTGTAAAACATGAAAGAAAGTAAAACCTAAAGCTGAGAACTCCACTCAACGAGCAATAACACTGAGAGTTGAAGGTACTTCCTGTTTTCCGATCAGCTTTCCCAGTTCCAACTGCTTGAAGTTGCTCAAATAGTCTGTTGAAAAGTGGTCCGACGTAAGTCTTTACCTAAATTTACCAAACTTTTGTTTTTTAAGATAACCCTTTAATTTAGTTCAGATGTCTTAAACACAGTTGTAGAAGCTTCCCGCTTAAAGACACCGGATTCTGAACAAACGAACAAATGGTCAAGCTCTGCACATTAATGGGAATCAGATGGTGAAGCAGGGAAACATCTAAAAGCTGAAAGACAGGATCCCTCGATGCAAGAGTTGAGCAACCCCTTGAATATAATTTATCCACTGGGCTCGTATGTCTTCTTAGGCTTTTGTAAGGTACATAAGTCAGCAACATTTCCAACCAAAGCTGGCTTTATTATTCAAGCTAGTTGGATTGGAGCAAATTGGATCACACTTGAGAAGAAGCAAATTCAAAAATCTGAAGGGCTTGTTGAGCATTATATATTTTCAAATCAAAACTGAAGTTTCAGGATTGCATGTTTTTTGCGCCAATTTAAATCCGACTTAACGTGCCCCTCTCAATTATCAAAGGGCACGCATATTTTCACATCCATACCTTAAGGTAAAAGCTTTCGGATCTGCAGACTGTGTGATTCCGCTGTAGAATACTCAAACACACGGGGAAATAAATAAAGGTTGTGCAGGAAAGGTTTGTGCGCCCCTTCAGGTTGTTCTGAGTGAGGCTTTAAACTGTGTCAAAAACCCCTGGAGAGTAAAATGTTTATTGGAAAAAAAAGGTTATCTAAAAAGAGACATCAGCTTGGCTAGAAGCTGGACTCATGTCGTCAAACTATCTAGTTTTTTAATCATAGAATTTAAACACTAATTCTAATATCAATAATTCCAAAGCTAACTCGCTGAATTTTTTGTATCGCTAATCCAAAAGAATTTCCCTTCAAGAGCTAGTCTCCTAAAACACTTGGAAGAAGTCAGATGCTTACCTTTGCTTGGTGTGTATTTTTAAGATATGTGTTCTTGAAAAATTATTTCAGCACCTGTAGCAAAAAAGCTGCACGTGCTGGAATTAGGAGAAACCCCATTTTTCAGCTTTGAAATCAGTATGAATAAGAGATTTGCAGGTACAAGTAACAGCCTATAGAATTAATTTGCATTTTAATTAAATGCTTTGCACATGTGGAAACCATCATTCCTAAATCATATAAGTTCCTAAAGGAGAAGATCTCTCTGATCGTGTTAACAGGTTTTTGCACCAAGGCTTTGTTACAGTGACATCAAATCTGGCTTTTGTGTGGAAATTTGTACTGCTGACAGAACAATTTGATATTCTGTCACTCAGGATTGTTAAGTTAAGCATCAAGATTTGGAGATATTGGTCTCAGTACGTAAAAAATAACTACATAGCTCCTACATCTATCAAGACAAAGTAAATGAAGATAATTAACTATGTTAAATAGATAAATTGAATCTCATTTGACGCTGACACATAAATCTGCTCCATAATTGCCCATCAGCTCTCATCTTCCTACACAAACTGACCGTGACCTTTTGCATTCGAACAAGGCGAGGGATCCGTCCAACGTGTGACTTTGTGCTCTCTAGCGGAACATCATTCAACCACCTTTGCCTCGGACCCGTTGTTAAGCAGCGATGAGAAACACTGACCTTTCCGACGCTCGGAGAGAGCGACCATTCACATGGTAATATTTGCATAAGTATTCCTACCTGCACATAATTGGTCTTCTAACCTTGAGTCGGCCGCCTGAATGAGGTGCAACTAATGATTTGCCTTTTGTGCTCCCACCTGTCAAGTGAACCGGTGAAATGCCGCTAACAAAGAAATGGATTGTAGATTTTTACAATACGCAATAGGTTTTTCCCCCTAAACACTACACCAGGGACTGAAAACTGTCCCCTAAACTTTGATGACCCATGCAAAAAGTCAGCATCTGGGGATCCATAACGTCCTCATTTAGGCAGATGTAATCAAAGAATGCAACAAAATATATATATCAATGTCTCTTTTTATTTTTTACCGCATCACTAAACAATTGTTTGTATTTCAAATTGTACCACATTTCATAAATGGCATATTATTTTGCTAAAACCACGAAACAGTCAGTTCTGCTTGAGTTCAAATTTCTGAAAGAGTCAGATATTATTATGAGGGAAGCAATCAAAATGGTGGACTTAGGGTTTGTTGATTTATTGTGCCCTGATTGAAATTAAGGAAACCCGCTGAGCGTAAAGATTCCGGAGAGAAGTGACAAAGCAATTACTGGACGTCTAGCTGATTGAAGGGGGTTGAAGACTGGTTGTTTAGTCAAGGATACCAATCAATATCCAGCCCAAATTGGAAGTGACGACAAAAACAGGTACCTTTCTGTGAAAATTGCAAATACCGTCGGGCGAAGTGACTCCAAAATTTCAAACCCCTGGCTTGATGGAACACTCTATCAAACAGGGTTGTGGAAAGCTTGACAATTATCTTGTATGATTTGATTGAAGCCTCAATTTCTCTATCTTTACTGATTGTATGCTGGGAATATAAACATACTGTGGTCTGAAAACAGCTGCAGGAAAGAATATAACGGGAAAATTCAAGTAAAATCTCTTCAACATCTTTAAAGTAAAAAATACTTTACGTCATCATCAACAGAAATACAAAAGATGCTCACTGACACATGTTGACAAATAAATCACAAACCAAATGACTAATAGAGTTCTACTTTTTCAGCAGGTTTTATGTACATTTTTAACTGTTACTAACTCATAACAGTATGTGGTTGTTTCGTGTAAGGGCGGTGGTTCAGTAATGAAAAAGTTTAATTTTCCTTTTGGGTTGTAAAAGGAACGACTCCAATCATTATGGACATACCCAGCTGTTCAAATAAGATTCACGATACTCATATACTCTCAGAGTGCTTTCTGTTCTCTGTTTTACACAGCTAAAGAAGCCAGTGGCCAAATTTTAACGGCAACTCCTATGTCAAACTTATTTTCGTTTCTTGTATATGAATATCTATTATTTCTTACTTTCTCAGAAGACTCTTGTTTAAAATTAAAGTCATACTACAGGGTTTAAATTTGGAAAATCATTCTGGTTGGTAAAAGCGTTGTCTTCCTTTAATATGTTGGAAATTATGGCAAATAAATCTTTATCATTGTTTACAACTGCTTCAAAATTCACACGGTTGAACCTTGTGTGAACCTGGTCTTAAACCCTCTGGGGTTAAAAAGATTTTTATGTGAGCAATGAAATAAAACACAATAATGCTGTTAAAATAAAAGGAAAACTTATACTGTTTATACTGAGTCAATGATTCTATGCAACTACAGCTACCTTTAGAGATAACAATGTACCCCAGATTTTGGGATGTGCGGGGTTCTTTATTTAAGGGTTCAATTTGCTGTCGCCCCAAAAAAACGTGAAATAATTAAACGAGTTGAAACATCAGACAATTTCTCCGAGGAACCACATTGTCTGGGATTCTCATTATTTATGTCTGACTTATAGTCAGAATGAGACAGTGAATATTTGATTTTGAATGGGTGGCAATGAATGAAATATTAGAGCCAGTGAATAACTCAATTATTTATTCATTTTAGTTATAGTATGAGTTTATTTAGTTTGTTCACAAATTTAAAATTACATGCATCCATCCTGGATTGAAAATAAAGAAATTGTTAAGACTTTGCTCACTATCCATTATTTAGTTTCCATTTCCATGCTTCCACTATATCACACTTACTATTATGTTTTACATCTATATGTATATGGAATTGTTCAGGTCATTTCATGCTTTTCAGGTTAATCCTTTTTGAAGGGAATAGAGAATAATGCTGTAAGGCCTATTTTTCGGTATTTACCTACATTTTTAATAGAGTGCACAAATGCATACATTGGAATATGATTTTAGATAAACAAATCCAGAAAAATAAAGTATTGCAGCAGTAATAATTAAAAGAACTGGAGGGGAAAACATTGCATCTCATGTTGACTGTTGACAATTTAGCTACTCCAAGTTAAACTACCCCAAAATATGGAGTTAATTTGCCGATTTGCATTGTCAGGTTTTGCTTTTTGTGTTCAACCCCAGTCTACAAAATAGCGCCACATTTCTAAAGTACTCTCGTGAGTGCTCTGTGCCTGGTTGACATCGACACTGAGTCTCTGTCATTTGAATAGGGTGGAGGAGAGAGAAAAGACAAACAGCCAGCTCCACATCACAGAAAGAACAGCCAAGAGAGAGAGAGCTGGCTAATATATGAACCTGACGGCTGACTGGGAATCCAGGAAACAGGGTTTGGGATGGACCACCCTTATACTGACCAACTCCAGTCACAGTGCAGCATACGTGTCACTCTAAACTTAATAAGAATCCTCATATGGGGACCAATCCCCTTCTCATTTTAGCTATTCTCTGTTTCCTGTCTCAGCGCTGGAAGAAAATAACTATTTTCCAATTTGTTAGTAGACAACAACCTGCCCAGGAGTTCAATGAAAGGAATCACACTCCTGTGATCTCTTTTACAATTCTTTTGCTGGCTGTGGGAAGAAGCACAATCCCATTTATACTCATCCACAAGACCTTTCTCTGCATCACCACGTGTCTCTGTTGGAACCGTGGTATCATTAAACACACCCGTATTTTACTTGGGATATCAGGATCATGCTTTCGTGTTTTGTGGTTTAGATAATAGTTCAATAAAAATGTTCCATTCATCTCGATGGGCTGTTGCCAGAGGTCCTCTTCTGTAATATCACCGTCAATTCAAATGAGAGCAAGTAAGTGGGATTATGAGACTGATCTATAATAATTATAGAAATGGTCCTTACCTAAAGAATCTGGTGCCCCCGTGCTTATATAAATATTAATGAGTCATTTTTTTGTGACACATACAATACAGTCTTTTAAATTTTTATTAAATTTCATGCTAATGCATTTCACAATGGGACGGTCGTTAGCATAAAACGGGCTCTGACTCCCGTTATTATAGCATGCCTGGACTTTAATGCTGTTGCTCACTCTAACATTTCCATAATTAAGATTTCTGGGCAATCTGACGCTGCAAGTCCCTTTGGCCTAAACTGAATGGATAAGACAGAATAAGCTTCTATTCAAAGTACAAAAGCCGTACCTGAGCTTTGATGGTTTAGAAACAATGTATTCAGCACATTGTTTGAGGTCAAGATAGCTTCTCTGCCCACTAAATTTCTAATATCTGCACTTATTAATTTATCTTGCTTTGCAGTCAGCTGAGGCTCTGCAACCTAAGGGGAAGGACTTCACTACAAACTAACTGAACAGCCATGAATTCCAATTAGACCTCTGACAACAAATGCTTTCAAACACATTTGGTAGAAAGAATTCTCCTCATGCACCTCATAGCCCCTAAAGTCGTTAGCATATCAAGGAAAAAATACTGGGTGGTGGTGGTCACATGACCATCAATCAATAAGTCGGATAGGGGTCACTGATAAACATTAACTGGACAAAAAAAAGAAAAAAGTAATCAATTTAGCCTTGATGGTGGTTTATTTCTAGAATAGCAGCTGTGATAGATGAGGAAAGTAGAAAATACATAAATGAATAAACAGAGAGCTTTATGAAAACAACCGCGAGCGGAGAGTGAGTGGATCTAAAGCTGACCGCTGGTCACTGTGGTGGCAAAAAGCTGCATCGCTCATCACACGCGCCAGCACGATAAGTAATGCCGCCCCCCAGTCAATAAAGTCTGCATCCCATTAGTCCATCATTCCTTCCCTCTTCTTTATCAGCTATCGGATTTAGAATCACCAAAATGGACGCTGACGGAAACCGTTTTTGTTTGTTCTTTTTTATTCACCTGGCCGTTTTTTTTCTTAATGTGTCCCTCGCAATCAACGATCAAACACGAATTTTTTCACATTCACATTTCAAGTTCAAGACATTCAAATCTGCAGACTGGTTTGGGATTCCACTGGAATATTCAAACATGGGGAAATAAATTAATTCTAAAGTAGAAAAAATGTGCAGAAGGGTTTGTGGGCCCCTTCAGGATGTATCAACTGAGCCTCTAAATTTTGTCAAAACCCCAAAAGAGTAACATCTTTATTGGAAATGTGCCTTTCAGCTTATATTTAAAGGCACAGCCCCTAAAGCTTCACATTCAATCTTAGTATATTTGCATACTCATGTACTAATAAACCCTTAACAGTAAAGCCAGGTGTTTTTCTTTAGGTCTTCTTTAATAAACTATTAAACTAAATTTTACAGCGCTTTTCATGAAGAAATTAAACTTCACGTCACTGTAAGAGGGAACATATGCATTCTTGCTAAATGTTCCTAATTTGATCTTCTCGGTGCAATATGGAGCAATGATGCTTAAAAGAATGAGAAAAACATCTTTTTATAGCAGAATTAATGCAAAAGTGACTATAAGCATGTTAATCGGAGAAAAGAAACAGGATAAAAAGCCATAAGCACCAGTGGGATCAGTTCAATTCAAAGTTCAAGGCTTTTTAATGAGACACTGCTTAGATGATTAGTTGTTTGAAACTTTTTTTTTTTATTTAACTATTTAGAATGTGTAACAAGTCACAAAAAACCACAATTGTACCACAGCTTTGTCAGTCAGACTGCAACTGTTTTTCTGAGAGAGCTCTTTAGCTTTTTTTGTTCAGACTGGGAAAGTTGCGCATTATGTCAACATTTGTGTTGCCAGTAAAGCCCAATTCCACACAATGCCTGACACACATCGAGTCACATCTGGAAAAACAGCTTTGGGAAAGGGTTTTAAGCAGCTGTTAACAGCTACTGCAAAACTGGGACAGCAGGTAAATGGATATAATAAACCATTTCTATATCAAACACAAGTGGTGGTTGCAAGGAGATGATGGAAACATTAAGAAAACAGTAAATAAATAAATAAATAAATAAATAAATAAATAAATAAATAAATAAATAAATAAAATAACAGAAAGAGCAGAAGCTTGTGAATGAGTTCCTGCTGCATCTGCTGAGTGAACTTAAACAGACTATGTTTTCTACTTTAAAAATGCAGTGAAGACATTTGTATCCTTTCTTTTCTTGTCTTTTTCTTTCAGAGCCGAACGGGTGAGCAGGGACTTTTGTTGTTTAGTTGTTTGATTTTGTGGTTATACCATTGAAATGCCGCCACAAACAACCCGTCACGAATCTGAGTTTGCCTTCCAGACCTCCACTCGCAAGTTTTGGCTGTGATTAGTGATGTGTCTCGTCTCCGTATATTCAAAGTAACAGTTTGCTCAGATCCACTTCAATCCACACAGAAAGAGGAATCTGATAATCTCCTCTTATGTTTCCTAATGAGAGGGATAAAGTAGCAGGTAAGTGAAAAATGAAATATGTGAGAGATCATATCAAACTCATATAGCTGGAAATTTAACTGGCAGCGTCAATTTTGAATTGAGAAATATTCCACGAAGCCTCGTCTTCTGCAGCTGTACCCCATCTTCCTCGGTGGTATTTTGCATTCCTTGGTTGTAAAGAGTGGTCCTTGTAGTTATTGTTGCCCTTCCATCATCTTAAAACCAGTCTGCTCATTCCCTTCTGACCTCTCCCAACCAACTGCTGCCGTGCATGCAAATCCCAGCAGATCAGCAGTTTCTGAATGACCAAAAACCAGCCCGTCTGGCACCAACAATAGCTCAGTGGTAGAGCATTTCAATTCAATTCAATTTATATGGTGCCACATCACAACAACAGTTGTCTCACAGCGCTTTCCAAACAGAGCAGGTCAGACCCTACTCTTAAGTTAATTACAGAAACCCAACAGTTCCCACCATGAGCAAGCACTAGGCGACACAGGCAAGGAAAAACTTCCTTTTAACAGGCAGAGACCTTGAGCAGAACCATGGCTCAGGGTGGGCGGCCATCTGCCTCTAGAGAATCCCGGTTCAATTCTCAGTTCCCCCCCTACTTCGTAAGTCGCTTTGGATAAAAGTGTCGGCTAAATGCATAAACATCACTTTTAACTTCTGCAGGTTTTCTGGACCTCCTTTACATGCCTAAATGCATTGTTTGAGTTGTGGCCATGTGATTGGCTGATTAGTTCTCCTTGTAACAAGCAATTGAACCGGTGAGGTAAAATGGAGTTCAAAACATAAATTCAAATCAGTTTTATTGTTAATAATAAATCAAAATAAAACAAATAAAGCAAGTAAGACCCAATCAAACTGCCCAAATCCAATCTCATTTACTTCAGATCATTTATTTCTGTCTTATACTATGAATGCAACTTGGAAAGAAAGATCTTTGGTTTAATTTCACGGCATCTTTATATCAGATGGCAGACTGGTTATACCGCATGATCATTGTTTCAGTGAGGGAGTTAAGACTAAGTAACAACCGTGATTAATGCTCCCTCAACTGATCTCATTCAAAGATACAGACTCTCGCAAAGCCTTTTCAGGACTTGTTGACTGTGAAAATACCAGCGTATAGGCGACTATTATGTCAAACTCTGTGCTGCGTTCAATGACAATTAAACATCTGAAGAAATGTGAGCAACCACATTCAGTGGTTTATTATATATAAGAAAATGCATGAAGAATGGAAAGGTCAGGTGTCTTTTTAACCACCTTGTAAATTCTTGTAAGCACCCTGGCTGTGTTGCATTACAGGTCCATTAGACAGAGAAAGAAAAAAACTGTTGGTGCCATGAAAAAAAAAAAGCGCAGACTCAGAAATGTAAACATATTTTGGAGGATTTTCAAGTAATTCCACAACTAAGTTGATGCAAATCTTCTTTTATAGTTTTCTTTCTTTTAAAAAAAATCAACATGATGGAATGAGTGCAGCCTCTGTGCAAAAAAAAAATACACACACACACAAACGCAGCCATCTTCTGAAGCCTCAGTAGTGTCATAAATCCTTGCAGATGATATTCCTTTTTGCATCAGATGTCAGCGCAGAAAGTAAACACCAACCCGAGTATTTTCCGCAAGCGTTTTTCCATCAAAAGAGAAAAATCAAAGCCGTTCGACTCAGCACGATTCACAAAAGAAATCTCTGTCCAGTGACAAAAACAAAAAAACAGCCAGATCAACATAGCTCATATCCTAAATGTGCACACAGTGAACAAGTCACACCATACTCAGTTCTTCCAGGGTCCCAATAAAGAACCGGCTGCTGTTTTGGATGATCCTTCATCGGACTGATCTCACAAGCAAATCAAAGAATATAGCCTCTTAACCACCAAGATGATTTGTTTATCTCAAACTGTAGATTTAAGTTGTTATTGTATTAATTTGTTTGTACTAGTTAGCAACTGTGTGTGTGTGTGTGGGGGGGATGATTACTAAAATTTGGTAAATTAATTGCAAAAATTATTAGAATCATGTATCTTAACTGCAAGGAAACATTACAAATATATATATATCTAAGAAACAATACACATATATATATATATATATATATATATATATATATATATGTATATATATATATATTTGTAATGTTTCCTATATATATATATGCATTCATTTACCAAATTTTTGTACTATATGAATTATGAAGTCTTGACACTTCTAGGGGTCTTCAATCGTCACTAACTGCCTCACTCCATCAGAATTCCATGCAATAACTGACCCAAAGTGTGAATTTAAGACACGATAATGTTGCGTGTGTGAGGTCAAGTTCAAAGTCATGTTTAAAATGATCATAACGCTGACTTTAAGCATGAAGATCTTACTCTGAATGAATAAAATGTTTCATAGGAAGTTTACACAGGGGTTGCGATTAGTGTTGAATTGTGGAAAACAGCTCTGACCGGTTTGTGCTACATATGTCAGATGACTAATGCGAACACTCATGACGTACCACTGGTATGGTAATGTAGACTAGAGCGATCTACTTTCCAGCACAACGTGCTCACAAATAGTCTGCGTCATATACACACAACACCAGGCTTGACATCAGAGCAATGATGCATCATTTGGAAGCCAAGAGCATCACTATGGGTAACGCTTGATTAAATGCTGAAAAAAGTGTTATTGGCTCGAAACTGCTCAGTCCCTAGCACGGTTTTGACCTTAGAGACACTCTAGCAATGTTTGTTTTGTACATGAATGATGAAGAGAAGCACATGTTTCATAACTTTAATGTAATGCATACATGACGCTGGGTCTTTTTTTACCACCAAGGCTGACTTTTCTGTGCTATCTCTTTGCTTTCTTTTTTTCCTTTTAATCATTTGCAAACACAGCTATTGGCCACTGAATATAAATATGTAGCCTTACTAAGTTGAATACATTTGAACTCTGGTTACAGTGTTGCTGTGTGGACGGAGGAATTTCAGGCCTGAATATGTACCGGGTTGATTCATCTTTAGTTTTTTTTGTGAATCTCTCTTTTAACACATCAACTCTCTGGAAGAATACTCGTCCAATCTAATGAAAGACAACCAATGAAAGACGAAGACCACCAACTAGGTCAGATGCAAAAGTGTCTCTGGGTTACTCTGGGTCATAAGACTTTTTCACAAACAAATAGAGCGATGAAAACAGATTCCAGCACAGCTGGGCGGTTTCTGCCTATGAAAAAATAGTGATCGTTTCAGACGAATCATAATGTGTCGTGCAACTTAAACTATATCCGTAAACATGCATTATTTTTCCAAGAATGACTTTTCAGCTTTTGTAAGTTGAGAACAAACATTGATTTCATTTAGTAACACCGTCATGTTACATTACAAGTGAATGGTTGGAAATTTTGCACTTTATTTCACTTCCCTGCTTTGCTCCCACCCTTAAATGCCTGGAATTACAGGTTATAAGTGCATGGTTAGGTTGACACCCCACAAAACACATGAACATGCCAGACGCCACAGTTTATTTTCTCATATGTTGCAGCTTTTCTAACTTAACCTCGATTGCCCTGTACGCAGGAGAGCTACCTACATAAACACTGTTATCTCACCTTTTTTCACCATGGACATAGATGACAAACGTATCTGTTTCATATTTGTACTGAAAGAGACATGAGTGGGTTTCAAGGCGATCCACGCGGCAAATGGAAACTTTTTTTTTCTCACTATTTCTCATATCAATCAGTGGAAAAAAAAAACCTCACGGTCTCTGGTTCTGAAACACTGCAGCTTCTCCACTTTGAAAGTTGCTACATAAAACGGCGCCGTAATTTCATTATCTCCTCCTTGTTCTCTCTTTAGACTTATTAGGTTTCAGCCACTGTCTTCTCCCACCGTGACAATTTTCTTTCGCACTTATGTCGGAGCGTCGTTCTGTTTGAACCGAGGATACGGTTCAAATTGACAAGCCGAGGCGCCTGAATCTGAATGTGGCTTCCAGTTTTCTTTAAAAGACTTGGATCCCCCATTGATACCTCATTTGAAGTATGCGCTTACATTACTGCCAGACACATTAGATAAAAGTGACCAAAAAATTGAAATCGTATGCATATTTTATGACAGCGTCTAAATTAGAAATAGTCGTACGACACACACTCTTCCCCCGTACGCACAAAGACACCAATGCGGGGGCTGTGTCCTCTCATACAGTGCAAGTCAGATTAAAAGCAAAGAGAGGGCACTTCGATTACAGCAGTAAAATGACCCGCTTCTCACAAAGTTCACCTCATTTTGGTTGCAAATTAAATGTCGGCTTTGGTTCTGAGAGCCGAACGGGTAGCCCCGCAGAATGCCAATATGCAGTGGGCTTCTTTAACTCCAACTTCGCAGCCCTAAAGGGCTTCTGAGCCAAATCAGTGCAACTGAGGTTTCATTTATTTTATGTGTTTTTTTTCTAGGGCTGAAGGACAGTACTGTGTGGTCCACTATATTGGAAACTGAAGGTTTTCAGGGCAGCGGGTTTGATCTCCAACTTCTCCTCTTTTCTCTGCACGTTTTTCCACTAAGGCCATAATAAGCCATCCATCCATCCATCCATCCATCCATCCATCCATCCATCCATCCAT
>JABUIW010000044.1:1078592-1090250 GCA_013363375.1 Menidia beryllina | reverse complement strand
CATCCATCCATCCATCCATCCATCCATCCATCCATCCATCCATCCATTATCTATACAACTTAAGCTTTGCAGGGTCACTCCTACAGGTAATTTGAAATATCCAATTAATCTAGCATGCATGTTTTTAGACTATAAGAGGGATCTGGAGTACAGAGTGCATGCAAACTTCACACAGAAGCCTCTAGTCTACGCATATAAAATGTAGTGTATACATTGATTAGCTTGTTTTCCAATAAGTGCTGACAGATCCATTCATAATGGTCAGTGAAGAGTTCAGAGGCTCGGCTTTCAAATCAGACAGTTTGTCGTGTTCTTTGAGCCCATTCTGTCTGAAAATAGCGCTACTGCTGACCGGTGTAAGTAAAACAATTCCTGTTTATAACTGAAATATGAAGAAGAAACTCTTCTATCACTACCCGTGAACTGACATTTAAACATCCCTGCAAGCTCAAAAACAGCCCTGACATTTTTGTTTTAGGCCCCACAGATCTTATGATGTGATCAGTTTAGCCACGTTAATGTTCTGAGGATATATAAAACACTCTACAGGATGATCTGTATATTCAGTTTCAGTTCTGCAAGTGGGTGTTTGTCCGTCGCTTTGCCATCAACATCAATTAATCACTGTCTTTGTCGAATAATATTTCCACCAATGAATGATCAGATATGAAATCAGCTGGACACTGAGGAAGAGGGGGGGCGGAATGGTCATTCCTGCCACCAAATGACGAACTTAAATGAAGACGTAAGCTAAACGGATCAAATAGTAGGCCATGGCTTTTGTCCTGGAATTCCCTGGAAAACATGTTAAAGTGTCCTTGATCATGACACTGAGCCCAGTGTTGCCCCCGACGTGTGTATAAATGCAGGAATGTGTCCGGTAAGAAAAAAAAAATCTGAGAGAGCCTGGAATCATGGAGTCCTTGAGTGTGTGAATGTAGCCGAAGAACGTATATATTTAATAAAGCCATCAGGAAACTGTGTATGCCTGGGAGAAAATGGCATACATTCATTTCCTTTCAATTTCCACTCTAATTGGTGAAAACATGAAAAAGAATCAATGTTCGTTTATTTCTGTTTTCTCCTACTTTAACCCTATAATGCCAAATGTATCATATCTGATACATACAGTTTCTGAAATGTTTTGTGTCTGACACATTTTGCATCATTTAATGGTGAAAACTTTGCTCAAAATCCTATTTTACACAATCAGATATACCTGATAACAGGGGGCAGAAGACTACACAAAAAATAATTTTGACTTATCGCAGAGTAATAAATAAATAATCAAAAATGTATTTCTGTTTTTTTCTTTTTACATATTTTGTTAAAAGGCAAAATAACGAATTCAAACAAAAAAAAAGTAATTTTCTGTTTTGTTTTGTTCTTGGATCAGGCTTTAAAGGGTTAACCTTAAGTGAGAACAAAGACAAAATCATAATGTAATTGTGAGACATTCCTTTCAAAGCAATTCTACATTTTATGTATTTGTTCTCATGCTTTTCTGAACCAAAAAGAAGCTAAACCTGTTAAAGCACTTTCCCAAACCTCTTCAGAGACTGATCACAGCCAGTTCACTATTGGCACTCGGACTGCTGCTCTAAGAGCCTTTTTTCCAATTTGGCACGAGTGTGGAAAGCTCACCTGAGTCTGGCCCAATTACGGTCATTAAAGCCGAAGGCTCCAGATGCAGGGAGCCTGCCGTTGTCTGAACCTACTCCATCTAAATCTTCTTTCTGCACCTCCTGACAGCTTTTTGCTCCCTGCCAAGGGAGATGAGCAGTAGGAATACAGTGTTAACAGCATGCTGTGAAGACCCCTTGTCACAGGTGGCGAGGAAACGCATTTACAAACACATGCTAGTGACATGTGCCACGACGCACAATCCCATGTGCTCTAAGAAACCGGCAGCGTTAGAAAAAAACACGGCACATTGCAGGTCACGTTCAAAAATGTGTGCTTACGGTATCTCGAACAAGACCGATGTCGAAATAGCCTCCCTTTAGTACCTTTTCAATAACTAAAATATTCATATGTTTAAACTCTTATTTTAGGCCACTGAGCCGAGTACAGGTCCCATAAACGATCCAGACGAATCAAAGTCTGAAGAACCTCTGAAGGGGAAAAAAAGTATTTTCTGAAAGTAGATATGGCAGATGTACAGCCTTGATGCTCCGTCTGAAACTTTCTTTCCTCTATGGAGCCCCAGGGTCTCCTTTAAAGTTTTAACTTTGATAAGTAATAAAAAAAATTGCGTGAAAAATCTTTCATGCATTGCTAAAAACCTTCCATATTTCAGGCAAGCCAAATTGCTGATAAAAACAAAAGACAAATACAGTTATAAACATTCTAATTATAAAATTTGTATATATAATTGGTTGTGACGCGCGATGACCCACATCAAGAGCCAATAGCGACTATCATCCAATTATATCACTGAGTGTGTGGGTGTATTCTTTGCCGGTGAGCAAGCCTTAAATGGGTAAAGGCGAGTTCAGAGAAATCACGGTGTTATAAGCGATGGCTGCGTGCGTAATATATATATATATTCATAGATGTTGGAGTTCCATAACGGTTGAATCACTGATTAATATACACCATGAATGTTAATCACAAATTGTATGCATTTGCCCAATACATAGCAACATATTTTTGAAACCTCAGCAACTGAGTGGCTTTCAGGTCATCATATCTCTTTAAGTTTGTAATGTCTTTGCATGTTCAGCAACACAAGATATGCTGAGCAACAGTACACAAAGTCAGTATATTCCCAGAACCTTACTTAACAGGTTACACATGGGCCCCAAAATTCAGCGCAGAAACATTAATGACAGTCCCAAATGCACAAAAAAAAAGCCAGTATATTCTGAATCTTATTTGACAACTGTTTTCATTAAAAAAAGAGATGTTATGTCATGATCAAAACCGATAGCAATACTAACATTACAAAAGTTTGTGAGGCCCATGCTTATTGGCTGAGCACTTGCAGGTCTATTGTTTGGCAAAAAGGTTATGTAAAGCAGTTAGCTTACAAATGAACTCCATTTGGATATTCCAATGTTGTAATATAGAAAAAATGCAATGACTGTAAAATACCCAAATAGGCCAGGAACATGGAAATACAGTTTGTATGGTGCATTCCTCCAATGCATGTCACCCATGAAAACATTTCACCAAGGTAATGAAAATAAAATTTTGATGCCACAATTAACAAAAAAATCTGACTTTCTTTACAATAAACACTTATTCCTGCATACTATAAAACATAAAGACTGGTGTAACCATTCCTCAACACAACACACATAAGTTTGTATAAAGTGGTCAGAATTATTTAACAAATGGATAAGCAAGATGAGGATGCAGCTTTGCCAAAAACACCAATGATTAGATTGGACCTGGTGGTGGCAGAAATATGAATCTTAAAAGGGCTATGCAGCTCTAATGTGAAATAAAGACTGCAGGTCTTGCTAGGATTAGCAGTGCTAGCAGTTCACTCTTTTCCTGTGAACGTTTGTGAGGCTGTAGCACGTCAAAATACAGTGACTGCCGAGGCCACTGATTGTGGTGATCCTCATATTGCACAAAATCAATCCACTGATTGGCTTCCAACCAGGCATTCATTGGAGAGAAACTTGAGTTACAGCACACGTAGTAATGCGACTTCTTTCAGTGTGTTCGTAGCCTACAAACCTCTATGGTGCAGCTCTTCAGCTTTGCTTTTTACAATTTCAGTCAAGTGTGTAGTTCCATTTCATATATTCACAAATACACCCTACACAAGACCGTTATGAAGTGGTTAACTTTGGCCTTCAACCCATCAAGCACATCTTTAATTTTCTTCACATGTGGCATATAGAGCTGCATTTCAAAATCTGTTTTTTAACTATCAATCCAAACATGTCGGTGCAAGAAGCGTTAACTATTCTGCAAAAGGTTATCCAAATATGGCATATTTCCATGGTGAATGCACAATAATTAGCAAGACATTTGTTACCTACAAAGGTAAATGAGACATTGTGCACAATAATAATGGCTTTTCATGACATTACATTTTGGCATCAATTTGAACGCAAACGTCACTGATTTCTGACATACTCAAAGACTCGTGAATTAAACAGACAGAAATTAGCTGCTTACCTCCAAATTTCTGAATCTAAATCGTAAATAATAAATCTAAATCATAAATCGTTTTATTTATTTGTATATTTAAGTATTCATACATATTTTGGAGTAAGTATCTGTATTAGCTTAACATGATTGATCAGGTTAATCTGATCAATCTTATTATAATTTCTGTCCTATCTATGGAAACAGTAACAGAGGTACCACAACATTTTTATCAACTAATCGAAAGGGATGGTTCCATATCGGAATGCCCTTGGCCTTGACTTGATGCTGCTTCTCATGTCATTCCCATGGTGCTTTGCCCTTCATGTTTCATGATGCTCTGTGCTTGACTTTTAATACCTGTTCAGATTTCAAGTAAAAACGTGTGACACATTGATTTACGCTCACATCCCTGAAGTACTTTCAGCCGAAGCTTTCTCCTGACGCGCTGATCCAAAAGAAGAGCTATGGGTACATCATCCGCGATAATTAGACGTATTGGCAGTTTGCTTTGCCCCGTCTTTTCACTCTCTATACTGACAGTCATCATGGTGGAGACTTCAGTACACTCACGGCTGGGAAAGGATCCAGGAACGCGTCTCATGAAATAGGCACCTCTCAGCCAGCTGTGCTTATGTAACAGACTCGCTCTTTAAAGCCCTGAAATTAATCTAAAACAAATAAATACTGTTTACACGGTTTAATTATATCTCTTTACCATGTTTCCAAGCAAGCAGCGAGAGTAACTGCTTTTGGGATATTAGTCATGGAGACGAATTCCAAGAAGTGTGTTTCCAGGGCATCGGAGTAAAACACACTCACAGGGGGTTGGGGGGGATATGAACTGCAGATATGATCTTTTTTTAAACATTTTACGAACTTCAACTGTATTTGTGTGCGTGTTGATGAAATAAGGCCAATTTCAACACCAAAAAGTCAGCTTAGTTGCCAATATTTGTAAGGCCAATATTTTTATTTTATGTCACCTGAATGTTACATACCAATGCTCTCACATATAAGGGCCAAACAAAGTGTCTAAATTATAAACCGAGGAGACTGAAAAACATTTGAGTGAAAAATCACTCATGCCCATAGCTAAATTGACAGGAAACATGTCTTAATTTTCAACGATAGGACATTTCTCTTAACCCTGACTTGCCCAAAGCCTAAATAAAGACATCTGGACAAGACAGTTCAGTTGCCGTTATTCAACTCTTAGAAACACCATGACTTAAACAACTGAGAGTCCATCTTGACACCTTTAACCCTTGGATGGTAAAATCAGATCTGCTGGCTAGCTCAGATGAAAATGTGCAGTATCTTCCCCTTGGGCAAATATTGTAAATTTTTCTTTTTCAGTCTCATACAGTTTGTGGTTGTTCTCTGTGCGACAAATGAAAGGGAATCTCTTTAAATCAGTATCACAATTTGACCTCTTGCTCAAAAGATCTTAATATGTCTTTCTATATAACTAGTATATTAGATTACACTGACTGGCAGCTATTTACCACAGACAGCGAAGATCTCAGATTGAAAAGTAAACAGAATTGTGTTAAATGCAGGACTTTTTTTTCCCCGTTCCAAATGTATGTCATCAGTGCATGTGGATTCTCTCCTCAGTAACGACATTTGCAGGGGGCAGCCTCATGTGGCTGAGGTTTAGTATCAAATACTGTGCAACATGAAAGGAAGAAAGCTGAGCTTCCTTCTCCCAGTGTGACTCTAATGAACACAAGCAGGGCTGGCTTATGCGCCTCCATTTTCTACGTGCACGGGTAGCACACGAAGCATAAACAAATATTATATTGAGGCACATTTAAGACTGACATCATGACTCACTCAAGTAACTATGGGTTGGGTCAAAGTAATTGCAGAGTACAGGACATATTCTTAAAACAGATTGGATCAATCATTTTAGCACAAACATGTTCATTTATGTGCTTTGGAGAAGATTCTGCGTCGTGATATTATAAGCATAACTTTAACCCAGTGGAACAGTATTCTGTGTTTGATTTAAGAATATCCTAATAGGAAAAATACTAGATTAGTTCTTCTGCATATCTGCTATGATGCTTATTAATACAATAAAAATCAAGTAGATACTTTCCCCATGAAATTTATTAATAAGAAATTTTGATCATATGTCAAGCAAAGCAGCTCATCTAGCATTGTAGACAGTGTACAGTGTAAAACAGACACAAAGCAGAAAATATCCACATTAGGTTGATGGATATCAATTGAGTTGTCAGTAGAACCAATCTGGATATCTTGAAATTGTAAAATACATGTTCTGTAAGCGCCAAATACTTTAGAATTCTTAGAAATTTTAGTAACCACATTTTTGAAACATGCCTATTGTTGAGCCCATCACCTCTACAAGTGGGACATTGGAACGCTTTTGGTTTCGTTTTGTGTCTGTGATATGGAAATCTGATGTATTTATTTGACTTATAGTTGACTTAAGAAATCAATGAATGGCAGGTACTTTTTGAAATAAGTTGACATAACCTATTTCATGATTACTTAACTGTTATATTAACTTGCTATTGAGAAATTGATTGTATTTAAAAGACAGATCTTTAATGTTCCAGTTATCTCTTCAGCGGAAATGTAGATGTTAAGGATAGGACTTTTTGGTTCTTTTTTTATATATCATTCATTCTCATTAATTTCAAATTCTTTTTAACTGTGGCCTAAGCTGTCTAAAAAAAGACTTTGTCTATGAAATAGCCAGTAAGATAATGTGGGTAACAACCCTTTTTTAAGTTAGATCTGTTTCCCCTGGATGAAATAAGATGATACCTCAGGCGTGTCCAAAGTCGGTCCTCAAGCGCTGCCATTCTGCAGTTTTGAGAAGTTTACCCGCTTCAACACACCCGATTCACGTCAATGTGCCATTAGCTGGAATGTGTAGAGCTTTAGAACTGATCCATGTGATCTGAATCAGGTGTGCTGAAGCACGGAAACTTTGAAAACCAGCAGGATAATGGCTCTCGAGAAATGGAGATGGGTGTCACTGCTGTACCTGACAGTGACTATTTTATCCGTTCAACTTCATGGAGATTTTTCATAACTCTAGTTCATTTTTTTTATCACATTAGGGATTTTTCTAATTTGTTCCCAACACGAGTTTGCTCTAACAGAGTAATAATACCCTGTTTTCCATGGACATTCAATTGGCACATTTAGTTGATTACTTTTTTAATTTCTGTTTTAAATGTTAATTTCCTTTATTTTTCATTTCCATTCCTTTTTTCTTCCACACATGCCTAGTTACTGTATCTTACTTTGTCTCGCTTAACTATTTATTTATTCATTAATTATTACTGAATGACCAACAATGTAATTACTTGGCTATCCAGTGGTTGTTTGGCATTTAGCTCTGATCCTACTGAAGTTCACAAGCTGTGAAGCATATTCAACAACTTGTTCTGCACTCCACAATTGCTGCTTGAAATGTAAAAATTCAAATATAGAGACTCCTAACTGGGAGTAACCTTTTTATGTCGGAAAAAATGTTACTAAATGTGACGTCGGACATGTTCTCATTCACTTTTATCCACACAGTAGAGATCTGTTATGCCATAAAACTTAAAAGAATGCAATACAATACCTGAAGCTAAGATTAACCTGTAATTTACATACTCATCCAAGCATATGTTCTGCAGTACTGGCCACTCATTGGAATTTCAAAAAGGTGCTGCAGTGCAGTGCCCAAAGTTCCCTTCAGTTTCAGCTGTGTTTTCATGCAGATTCACAAACCTTTTGTGTTTCATCGCGACGGGCAACAACAATCCCTCTGTTGCATTTGATGTGTTCTTAGAGGAGATTCTGCAAAGAACATGTGCACCTCGAATCAAAGCTAGGGAAAGTGGGAAGGAACACTGATGAGATTCTGCAGAGCAACGACGGGTCAGGAAGGGGTGAATCCTTTCCCTGAGTTTGTATCGCACGGGAATCACCACCGTGTTGGCCTAGTAATGCATCCGAACCCGCGAGATAAAAGCAGTCCCTGAATTATTCATGCGATCTCGAATTCATAATATCATTTAGACTTGTTCGCCCAGAAAGAGGAAGTGAACAAATATGTATCTCTTGTCGCTCACAAACAACTGCTGAGTCATGTCCATCCTCCCAACTGCAGCAGACTACAGTTATCTCAGACTAATCCCGAGTTTATGTGCATGCTCAGAATGTTGTGAAGGACTCAGTCAAGACAGGCTGAGAGCAACTTTGAAATGTACGTTTCTACAGAATGATGTCAAATATGAACTATCTCCCAAAGGCTAAAGTTAACTTTTTACTTTGCTCTCCACTTGGCTGTAAGCTGTGAAAAGGCATGGTTTTAGAAGTATCTGAGGGAATTATCGTACCTTTAGAAAATAACTGAACAGTATTTCTATCTCCTCTCTGCCACAGTGAAGTGTTAAAGATTTGCTTGGTTTTTATCTAGTTTTAGTCACATAGTGAGTTTTACAATTGTTGATAAAAACTCTGCTGGTACATCAATGTTGCACAAAACAGGCGGGGATTTTTTTTTTCTCTGTCTCTCATGGGAACACTTGGACGAGAAGCTCAAATCGGCAGAACTTTACAACGCAAGCCCAATACTTTGGACACCATTAGCCGTGATTCGCTGGAACTAATTGGCCAACTTAATTTCATGCATCATGGTAAATCATGCCACCACATCTGTAATAACAATTATTCGCTATAATGGCCTTGAGAATTGCGGAATTAGAAGTTGGAGAGAAAATTAGGCCTTCAATTCTCATTTGGTGATGGGTGGTATCAGTGTTTCTTTGCTGTGGGAGGAGAGGCGTTCATGGGCAGCGTGAGTCACTCCTGGATGCAAGTCAAATACTGCATGACAAGCGTTTTACTGTGGACCAGTAGGATAAAAATGACTCCAGCCAGCCACATGCCGCGTGCGTGTGTGGAAGCATGTGTGTGCAAGTGAGGAAGTGGAAGGTAGCATTTCGGGATGAGAATATAAACTATCGAATTTGAATATTGTCGATGCGATTGTTACTATAAAGTGTCATGTTTAGATATGAAATTAGTTGCAATACTGTAAAATGAAAAATGAACACCAGGTTGTTTATCTTATGATTGATATAATTTTGCATTAACACAATCAAACTCTATCTCACCTCTTTAAGAAACAAATAATTAAATATGTGACTATATACATATATGTAACATGCTAATTAGAGAGAACAATGTAACACTGGGCATTTGATCCAATCTGTCTGCATGCGCAGTGTGATGCTTTGAACAGCTTTCAGCCATCCATCTTTTCTTTCCACCTTGCCAGGAAAACAGGATGTGGATATAACATTCCATCCTAATTTGGCAAGCATAAATGTAAATCCACTTTATTCCATGAAGAGAGAGCTTGCAGTCATAGCGAGCTCTATCGTCAGTATCAGTATTACCATCTATATTTATGAACTCTCTTAGAAAGGCTTTCTAGCAACTTCCTTTAAATAGTCTTCAGGAATGGTTTTCTATACTTCTTCGGGGACATCCCAAAGCTCTCCATTGCATGTTTGGCAATTGTTTTTTATCATGATGATCTCACTCTTCGGTAACATTGAGGGTTGTCCTCTGTTATGTTTTCCTTGGATGTTGCTCCAGCTAAAATGTACATCTCTATTTTTAGTGTATTGCACAGTCAACAAGAAAAAAAAAGTAAAAAAAAACAGAATATGTAGGATAATTTTATCAAAATATAATGTTTTCTCCTATAGAAACACATCATCTACAGATTGTTTTTATATATGTTATGTCTGCTTCTTCAGTCTCTTTATTTTTTCAAGGACTGTAAATCATACTTTGATAATTTTGTCTTGTTACTCTACTCACAAAGTGTATGGCCTCTGTCATAACTGAGTAACAATATGTTTATGTTTATGTTTATGCATTTGGCAGACGCTTTTATCCAAAGCGACTTACAGAGTAGACACAATATTACATTTCTCATCACAATGACAATAAGCTATATAGAGGAGAAACACTGATCAGAGTCAGTGGTGAGATAGAGATAGAGATAGAGGGACTACAGAAGGAGCTGTGGGGGGGTAGAGGTACGGGTTAGGGTTAGGATAGGAGGTGCTCTTTGAAGAGGTGGGTCTTCAAGAGTTTCTTGAAGACAGACAGGGACTCTGCTAGACAATAGAAACTAGGACACAGGAAATAGGAACACTGTATTTTTGTTTTTCATGTGCTGCTGGTAAAAAGAAACATTTTTGGTTCAGTTAAGTGGTATTTGGTACGGTTTTGGATTATTCAATAATTTTGCATGAAATTTCCATTTCTTTCAAGTTCAGACCACTATCATTGCACTTTATACAGTTTCTCTCTGTGAGTTGCCATAACTACTGCATTTCCCCGTCGTGGGATCAATAAATTGGATCTATTATGTTGAATAGTGTGCCCATTTTTTGTCAATAAATGATTCATGACAATACATTTTAAGAATCACTAAATGTAAAGATGGGGGGGGTTACATATGATTATTATCAGCTCCTAATTCAGCCCACCATGGCTTAACGTTGGGAAGCAGTCATGAATGAAGCAAAACATGAAGGTCTATCCAAGGTGGGTAATTTGATTTATATTTTATTATTTTATCATCTCTTGATGTTATCGCAGTTTCTTCTGTGAAAGGGGAAATTAGATAAATATTGATGTTCTTTACAGGAAATGCAGCCAGGCTGGTGCGAGCTGTAGCTCCTGGCCGACAGCGTCTGCATGTTTCCCCTCAGAGAGCCTTGATGTGTGTGTAAGATGACCCTCTGCCAAAATGGCAAGGCCCCCGGAAGAGCTTTAGCCATCTAAAAGCTCTATCTGAGGTGTATTATATCACACCATTTGCCTCTCCATCCCTTCTGTCTCCGGTTTCTTTTCAATCGGTCACTGCTATATGCTTCATCATTTGTCCTGTACTTTTCATCACCAGTTTTAGATCGCCCCACTCTGGTTTTAGATGCCCAGATCTTTCACCCCCACCCTCTTAAAATCACTGCTTTCCCTGCAGGGCTCATAAAGACTAGAGTAAAAGAAATAACGCACAAACAAGACAGCAAAAAAGATTAAAGGAAAGAGGTTAATCCAGGATATGAAGGAGACCAAACATCCAAAGGTTCCAACTGACGAATTTCAAAGAGGGAATAAACACGGCTAATTCAATATGCAGGTTATAATGCACATTCTAAAAATATCAAAATCTATGGTGGGCGATCTGCAGTCAAAAGCCCATAGACGCTACCATTCTGCACCCCATGTCAAGCCAAGAATGTCCCCATGAGAATACATCTAGGTACAAGAGGCTGGCATCCAAAAGAGGATTCATGCTTCCATAATGTCGCATCACACCTCTACAAGGTAACAGAGCACACACATAGAGTGTACAAACACAAATTCACACTTTTTTTTTCCACCCCACTGCTGTGAACACACACAAACACATGCACACACACTATGACATGTTTAGAGTCTGCACACACACACACACACACACACACACACACACACACACACACACAC
>JABUIW010000044.1:1051249-1078582 GCA_013363375.1 Menidia beryllina | reverse complement strand
CACACACACACACACACACACACACACACACACACACACACACACACCTTTCAGAGTGTTATGACAAAGTAGCCTCCAGTCAGCATCGGCCAAAACTAACACAATCCCTCACAGGTAGAGCAGGCAAAGTTGTCTGTAATGGATGAGAGCTGAAAATAACAGCAGATCAATAGTGCCCCCCCCCCACACACACACACCAAATCCTCTTCTCAAGCCACTGACAGCATGACCAACATACGGTTGACATACGGTTCTATTTGCTTCTTGTTTCCCTTGCACTATCTTACATGTCCTATCCCATGTCCTACTTTAAATAGCCAGCCCCGTTTCGATTGACCGCCCTCAGAATTTCAGAAACCGTACAGCATTTACCCGTCAATTTGTTTCTGAGGAGTGACTCATGTGGGAAGTGCAAGAAGGCAGACAGATATATACGGAGAGAGAGTTAGGAAGGGGGGTGGAAGATGCCTTACCGGAGGTGGAGTAAAGGAAATCCAGAAACTGCCTGCTTCCATTCACAGTGTCTGCTCATTAAATCCAATATACCGGGCAAAGGACCGAAGATTCCATTGAGATGCTGCCCCAAGAGGAGAGAGATGAGATTCTCTAATAGGAGGAAATTTCGAGTGATGTTAGAAAAAATGTGGTAAATATGCAGGAGGACATGGATCTGACATCCACTCATGAACCCCTTCCGTCAGCTGTGAAAGCCGCACGTGTGCACGAGACCCGCACACATGGGGAGGGAGCGTCCGCCGTAAGTCTCAGCCAGGCGAGATTGAAGGAGGGACGCAGATGGAGAGAAAGAGGCGCACACAGGCAGGCAGGGGATCTGGAGAGGAGCAAGGTGGAGGGAGGAGCTGCAGTGTGTGATGAGGGAACGGGAGAGGAAAAGAGAGGAGAGGGGAGGGGAGAGTCTCTCCATTCTACCTTACTTGTCCCTCAATCTGATTTGCAATATAAGATGCACATACCTAACCTCCTTCTATTAAACTATTTCCCTATATCTCCATGTGAAATGAGTTTGGGTGGTGTTTGTTACACAGCCAAATATCGTGATTAAAGGGAACACTGTTAGAATCAGATCAGTTTTTGTGTTTGAGGATGGCTAATCTCCTTTCCTTATGCACAAAGTCAAACAGATAAACAAGCTGAGAGGAAGGCGGAGGGGGGGGGGTGAGGAAATGAGTTTGTATCTTAACTGGGTAACACCCCAAGTGGAACAGTAAAACGTTGTATGAAATTTGCTAAATTTGCTTAGTCAGCTACCGCTGCAGGTCACACTGCAGTAGGATGTGCTGGCTATCACAAGTATCTCCCAGTCGTCACGGTTACATGAACCCAAAGTTATTTTCTATAATGTGACTTCAAACTTTGTTTG
This sequence comes from Menidia beryllina, assembly GCA_013363375.1. NCBI lineage: Eukaryota > Metazoa > Chordata > Actinopteri > Atheriniformes > Atherinopsidae > Menidia > Menidia beryllina. The sequence goes on along the minus strand of JABUIW010000044.1, from coordinate 1,077,201 downwards.
CTGTGCACGGTGCTTTGCATATAATCTTTGAGAATCACAGAAGAAGCAGCAAAAATGTTTTATCTGATCAAATCCAGACAACTTTTGATGTACAATTGTGGTGCTTAACTTACAAAAGTTGAATGTGTAAAGGTGTTCTTTGTTTAAATTAAACCTTTGTCGTATTAAATTGAAAGTGTATTCACTTAGAAATTGTGAATACATAATCTCGTGTTACTCATGGGGCGGCACGGTGGCGCACTGTCGCCTCCCAGCAAGGAGGTTCTGGGACCCAGGACCTTTCTGGGGGGAGTTTGCATGTTCTCCCTGTGTCTGTGTGGGTTCCCTTTGTGTTTTCTGGCTTCCTCCCACAGAACAAAAACCTGCATGTTAAGTTGATTGGACATTCCAAATTGCCCTTAGGAGTGAGTGTGAGTGTGTGTGGTTGTTTGTCCTTGTATGCCTTGTGTGTGGCCCTGCGATGGACTGGCGGACTGTCCAGGGTGTACCCCGCCTCTCGCCGTTGACCACTGGGATGGGCTCCAGTTCTCCCCGCGACCCCAACAGGGAATAAGCGGTAATGATAATGGATGGATGGATGTTACTCATGTTACATGGATCCAGCCAGTCGCCGTCCACACCACTTCTTCTTAAAGTCTCAGCTAGGAAAGAGGTAAGGTGCACCTTCAACAAGTCACAAGCCCATCACAGAGTCACTCAGGGATGAACACCAACACATCCTCAAACTTAGAGTCTCTAAATTAACCTAACATGCTTGGTTTGGGAGGGTGGGAGGAGTCAAGGCCACTCATAGGCAAAAATCTAGAGTATACAATATACAGGGAATCCAGAAATGTCACACAGGGTTGGAGTTGTCATTGACAGCAACATCAGTTGAAAAAAATCTGCATCTTACTATTACACAAAGGAATCTAGATCTCTAGTATGACCATGAAGTTCTAATTAGCTAACAGCTTTCCTGTTGTTAGATATGTCTATCCTTTAGGTGCATGTTTGGACAAGAAATAGAAAATGGTTCTGTATGTTGTAGTCAACAAGTTTGACTATCCTGCTTAATCGGGGTCAGATGAAATAATATCTGAATATGTGATTGAATCGTGGTATATTAGAGCCTATGGCACTATTGATTAAAACATTTATACTGAAAAATTGAAGAGACATATGCTGCCACAAACGGATCTATTTTCTTGGACTAGATATTTAAGTATGTCTGTGCTATCTATCCTGCAGCTAAGATCTACCTCCAAAATTGTAAAACAGCAAAATAAATCCAGCTTTCAGTTTTATGGACATTGATCCTGTGTATAATTCCTGACATCTGGCATCCATGATTCCCAAGTTTAAAAAGAAATCAAGAAATAATTCAAAAGGATTCATTTAAAGGGTGGTATGGTGTGGGTGTTACCATTGTCGCCTAACCGCAAGATGGTTCCCAGTTTGAATTTTTGGGGGCCGGAAGCATCACTTGCAATGAGTTTTACCCTTGTACATGTGGCTTATTCTCACAGACCAAAGCTAGCATATTAGGTAATTTTAGGTAAAGACTCTAAATTGCCCCCGGGAGTAAATGTGAGAAGTTTGCCTTTTTACTACATGGCTCCTCGATGGGCTGGCGAAAAACTTGTTTTAGCACACTAAATAATTTCTTTGAACTTTTCAAAGAAGACATCCCCACTTTTGTAGAGGGTTTTTTAATTTTAGAACCTCTGCAAGGAGAGGATGAGCATCTTATATTAATCCTCTGGTTTTTTTCTCCAACATTAATGAACTCCGCAAAAAAAAAAAAATGTATCCGGCAGTTCCGTCCAAAACCTCCTGCAGATTTTTTTACTCCCGCCAACACATCCTTTTAAAAGTGCAACGGGCATCCCTCGGCTGGTATGAATCACCCCCTATAATCCTACACTGATGATTCATTCTCTAAAACGGCGTACCCTCCGAGGCAAGGGGTTAAGAGTATGGGTGGCATAAGCGGTCAGGACACCCCACTGTGAACATCTTACAGACAGGATTAAGAACGAGTGGTGGATGGATGGGAAGCTGGTGGGTAGAACTCGGAGGATATCTCATTCCTCAGTGTAGCCATGCATGTCAGCCGGAGCCCCTTCGGTGGTTGAGGCTCTTGGTCGGTGCTAACAGGATGAACAGGACTATCTTTTACACCAACAAACCAGACAGAAACTGATTAATACGGCTCTTGGAGATTTAGTCCACCAACAAGGCAGGAATGGAGGCGTGGGATGTGATCGTGGCCTTTTTATTGTCTGCCAGCTTGTCAGTAAGATTATGCAAAAAAAATAAATAAATAAATGATAAAAAAAATAAATAAAAAAATGCTTGCCAAATTTCACAGAACTTCTTGAAGGACGGCTGAGGAGAAAGCCATTCAATTAAAGGATGGATTAGGGCCGATGTCTTTAAAGTGCCAAAACGGGCCATTTCCTTCAAAGGAAGAGGGGGTGCTTTGAGTGCCCCTGGAGTTTGATGTTTTGGTCTTTCCTTTTACGATGAGACATGACACTAGGAAACAGACGGGTATGATCCTATTGAAGTTACAGCCACTGTTGCATCATCAAAAACATGGATGGTTTCTTTAGCCAACAGAAACCCACAGTGACAGCTTTGTGAAGTTGTGTTGTTCAACATCTTTATATAAGAGAATCTGTGTCAGTTATAAAAAAAATCCAATAAAAGGAATTAGAAAATTTTGGGGTAAAAGTAGGAAAACAAAGGGGGATCTTCGACACATTATTGCTTTTTTATTTTGTTAATTTCCTGGAAGACATATTTCAAAAAGGTTGTAAGAGAGGATACAAATGAATGGCAAAGGTAATAAACACTGTGGTGAGACAAGATACCAAAGAATATCTAAGGACGTACATTATAACACTACGTACTTAATGGCAGTTCAGAGTATTTGCAAAAGCAAATGTGTCAGTTTCTTCTGATTTCACCATCTGCAGTATAGAATATCAATGAAATATTCGGAGAAATATTTGAGCAAAACAGACTGATGAAATCAAATCTGGACTGCGCTGATTGTTTGCATAGCAAACATCAGCTCAGGATATGACTGCAAGGGTTTGGAAACACGTATACAAATGTTTTTTATTTTTGGCGTTGCCTTTGAAGATGTCTGAAACAAAGATGAGCCTTCACTAATACAAAATCAAACAATGGTCACCAGCCAAAGATTCATGGATGTTGTTGCATTGTCGGGGTCGTGGCTGATTGATCCAGGAGAAACCCAAAAACCTTTCTGACCGGCAAAACCTTTTAGTCATGGCAAATGGAAGTGATCATGAGCCGTTTTGTTTGTTCAGATGCTGCTGATTAAATGCTAGCTAAGTGCCATAAAGCCTTGTGCTTATCAGAGTATAGACTTCAGTTCCATCCGATTGAAAATCTGACCATGGGGCACAGTTTTGTTATTTTTCTTCTTTTCTTGAGGCTTTGATACGTTTGTTTATGCTGCAGAATGTCACAGCTCTGAAACACTAAATTGAAATTGCGATGGACAGAAGTTTCAAAGTTTAAATCGTTGTCTTTATAAATAAGGAATTTTGCAGGGCATCCTAAAGTGAACACTTCATACCAACAAATTTCTTACAGAGTAAATTACAAATAAATATAGAGTGTCGTGATGGATAATGTACATCCCTAAAGTTCAGAGAAAATTGTTAAGTAGTAGACCATCACTGTTTACTAAAGAATATATAGGGAGAAAAGAAATCAACAGTGATAAATAGCAACTTTGTCTGTTATTCTAGACTAACAGTTATCTTTATCGGATAAAAACCCTTACATTTGTTTGAGATTTGCTTAATGTGAGAGTTAAACGACATGTCCTGATCAAAGATAACTCCAGGTTTCTCACAGTGGTAGTAGAGGCCAGATCAATGCCATCCAGGGAAACTATATCTCTAGATAATGTTTCACGGACGTGCTTAGGCCCTAGAACAATAGCTTGAGTTTTATCTGAGTTAAACATTAAAAAATGACAGGTCATCCAGGTTTTAACATCCTGAAGACACATTTGAAGCTTAGCTTATTGATGAGTTTCATCTGGCTGGATCGATATATAGAGCTGAGTATCATCTGCATAACAATAAAAGTTTATGGAGTGTTTCCTGATAATATCACCGAAAGGAAGCATATATAAAGCAAAGAGGATTGGTCCGAGCACAGATCCTTGCAGAACTCCATCACTAAGTTTGGCATGCATAGAGGACTCATCATTAACATGTACAAACTGAAATTGATTTGATAAATATGACTTAAACCAGCTTAGAGCAGCTCCTTTAATGCCAATGACATGTTCCAGTCTCTGTAATAGGATCTGATGGTCATTTTGTATCAATTGCAGCTAAGATCAAAACATAACCATACACTATTCTTGTGTTCTCTGGTAGTATGCTTATATGGCACTACGGTGGGAGGCCACAATAAGGGCAGCGTCACTTTTCCAGGGCAATTTCGCTCTTCTCTTTTAACGGGAACCCACAAACAAGATCGCATCACCCCCATCTTGGCCTGTTAAATTGAGAATTGATTTTAAGCTGCTTCTGTTTATTTATCCAGCCCCCACTTACCTCACAGATTCTTTACCTCCAGGTCCAGGCTTGAATCCTCATGACGAGTCCTCCTTTTTCCCCTTTTCACCCTTTCTGCATTTTTTTGTCCCTCTCTTGTTTTTAACAGCAACTGCTATCGTTCAACTGTGACTGCATGTTGGTCAGCATGAGCTGAGACTTTGAATTAATTGGATTGACTTATTGCATTGAACATAGCTCGGTCATTGACTACTGTGTGACAAGTCCAAACCACAGATATTGCAAATGACTTTTGGGAGAACCCAGTGTTAGAAGTACAATAACAAAAGCCTTGATTAAAGACATCCTTTCTTTTTAGCCAATCAAGTCCCCTGAATTTAACACTATATACCATGTGACAGAATATGTTAAAACCTCTTTTATACCATCTACTTAGAAGTTAATGAGGATTTTTTGCGAGTTTTTAAACTAAACACACATGTATTCAGTGCTCAACATTTTTAGATAATCTGTAAGAAAGAAAAGAAAGCCTTTTTTTATTTAAGAATCTTCAAAAACCTACTTAAAATAAATGAAAAATTATACATTGATGTTAATTATTTGACAGATTAACTGCCATGACCACATTTTCCGGCACATGACCTAAAAACTTCATGTTTTTTTATGGCTTCTACTGGACTGGATAACAGCTCGCACACTTTTTACCTACTTTCTCACAGTTTCTCTTTGTTAAGCATAATTAATAATATGTATGGCAAAGTCATATTAAATAGCATATGCAGTGATCACATATGAAAACATGCATGCCTGCGTGAACTTGAATGTAATAAATGGTCAGCGTGAGTGCCCAGACCGAAAAGAGAATGGAGTCTTTGTTTTTCCTCCCATATGTAGAATTGCTTGCTAACCAATTGTATAACATGATAGACTGCTGCAGCAATGTCTAACGCTACACTCTTAAGTTCCACAAAGTTGTTTTGCCGCTCCCACAAGCCTGCTTGGGATTTAACTCTCGTCCGATCAATTTTTTAATCCGCCAAACCCCACACAGCTTTTGACTCCTCCATCAGTTCTAGTACTCCAGGTGTTTATGGATGCAGGCACAAGCCAGAATAAGAAAGAGAAAAAACAGAACACATGGGAAGTGAGATATAAGAACAAGAAAACTAAAAACCCAAGGCAAACTTAGACAACTGGAACTAAAATAATAAACACAAACCACAGGTAGAACTCAAAATGACAACAAGAACTGGTAATATTAGTTATCTAAACTACTACTAACAAAACAAACTCCAAAACACCTAATCAAGACACCCTGCCCTAAGATCAGCATTGGTCTTCCTTCTGTCTCTGGTACTTAAAAGCCAGAGGTGCGTGACATCTGCTTGAATTAATTTTTTGTTTCCTGCCTCTTCACTGATTAATTTAGGAAATGCTGATCTCTGCAATAGACTCCGAAGCACACTTGACCACAGCGAGAACACTTTACATCTAGCATCATCCAGCGCTTTGATTTGGACTCATCTATTTTGCACTGAGCTCTGAGTGTATTACTACAGTATTTCGAACTGATTACGATTTCAATTCATCAACTCATCAGGCTTCTCTGAGAAGTGCATCAAGCAGAACTTTCAACCCAAGAAGCTACCTTATCTGCTCAAAAATTTGGGTAAACAAATTGATTAGTACATCTTAATCAAGACATAATTATATTGTTTTTGTAATTTCCAACAGTGTTTGTCATTGACATTTAACACCCTCTAGATACTGGTGTATTACCCACTACAGAAACATCAAATGGATGGCAGAAACCCAGCATGAGGGTTGTGCTTCAATAAAGTCTCTATGTACACATTTTCTTTGGGTACTCTGGTTTCATCCCACTGGTCAGGAACATACATGCTAGGTTAGATTGTCGTCTCCAAATTGACCCTAGCAGTCAAAGTTGACGGTTGTCTGTGTGCCCATGTGATGGACAGGCAACCTTTTGCTCCATGTCGATATCTGGTGGACGTGGAAAGAAAGGAGTGGAGCTCAGAGGAGGATAAAGGCAGCCAGCCTCTCAGGGATGTTTATCCATCTTGAAATATGGAGTTTTCTCCATTTGTAGAGGTAGAAATATCGTAGATTTGATGATAGATGGATGACTCGGACTCGGGGGGGCTGGTTAGAGTTGCCAAACTTTACTGACAGAAAAAATTCATTTTAAGATTAACTAACAGAACAATTTTTTTTACCATTTGTGTTTGTTTCTTATCATGCTGTGAAGACCATTGTTTATACATGTGTATATACATAGGCTCTACAACACTGTGCTTAACTTTGACAGGGAGTTTATGGATTGGTTTTGACTTCAGGGAGATAACCACATAAACACTTTGCCACGGCGTGTTTGTGGATGCACAGTAGATTTCTTATCTTCCTTGAAGAAGGAAGGAAGAAGGAAAAAAAAAAACAAGAAACTAACAGTGAGAAAAAGTTGCACCTGCACTTTCTCTCTGGATGGTAAACAGACTCTTCTTCTTCTGCAGGGTTATGGAAAAGTGTTGCTGCTTCCAGCCAATCATACGCAGTCATGAATTATTAAACGGTACCTCCAGCGAAACCTGGACTTTTTCTCCATCCACACATGAGACAGTCCCGGCTTTCGCTGCAATCCAGGCTTTTGCTCGTGTCCTTGTTTAGAATTTGCTGTGTGGTCCCCAAGGTACCGCGGGCACAAAATTGTTGTTCCGTGCATGACAGCATTTCTTCCTTCTCGACTCCTCTCTGGCCCAGGAGAAGTGTTCAGCCCCCCAAATTTCCCTATAGATCTCCAAGCCTATGTAGGAACAGTGGAAATAACGTGTGTATGTAAGCACGCAAATTGCTTCCACTGCATTACAAAAAAGATTTGTCTCACTATACTGTTCATCTCTTTCAAGTGAGCAGCATTACAAAAGTGTGGACCTGATTGTGGAAGTTGAAAAAGTCTGCTCATTTAAATAAAAATAATCATTCTATCTAAAAACGTGAGGTACTGTCCAGTAAACATTTTGAATCATACAAAGCTATGAAACACAATCTATTTTTTTGTGCTCGAGAGTATTTTTTTATGACTGCTAACTTTGTTCTGTCTGTTTGGGGGATACAAAATATGCCAGTCAGTAAGATTTATATTTGTGCAAGGCAATGTCCCATCATTCTCCCAGTCCGGATTAGAGTTATCCAACCTTCAAATCCTTAATTCCACCTGTAATCAACTCCAAATCACACTGCACTGGCATTTACCTCTGGGGACTTTTTTTTTTTTTTTGACTTGCTTTTAGCTTTTTTCCGAACAGCAAATTCTCATCTCACCTGCATGTGATTATTTCACTTACAAGTCTGCAAATGCCACCTCTAACTTTGTCTAATGTGCACAGAGTGCTGTCATTTTCAGTAGCAACCCCACTGAAAATGGGAATGTTGTGTCTGATCCACCACATAAAGCAATATAGCAGCAATTTACACGCCCAACTTAGTTTGATGCGGTTTGATACTCCGTCAAACAGTCCAGAACAGAAAATATCATAATCCAAGCCTGCATCAGTTTGCAGAGTTGTGGGTCTGGTTTTGTGTAACCACTGAGGTGTGTCTGCTTTCTGGATTCAGACCTAACATCAAAACAAACCGGAGGACCATGTGTTTTTTCTGACTGCATACCAGTGATGGTCCAAAAACTGAGTACTTTGAAGCAAATATGACATGTACATTGACATTTGGAGATTTAACAGCCAAACAAAAAAAAAAATATATAATCTTTTGCCTGATTATGCTCAGTCAGATGCAAATGAGTCCGAGAGACAAACCCCTACCACCGAAAAGAGGCAGGCCTCCAGACTGTTTTGTAGTTTTGCGAATGTTGTTAACCCCCAGTTTGTTTTTGTTGATTTCCTTCATTAGCGCCGCGCACTGACTCTAATCATTGACACTGTGATTAAAAGGATTGAATTACTGCTGCACACATTGTTCCAAATGTGCAGACACCCACAGCAGGCGGGGGCAGCTGTCTCACTTGACGACGGTTTAACTTTAACAGATAGCTGCTGCTCCAGTAATTTTTTCTGACTGTCACAGTAAACTAGACATTCTTTTTGTCCTACTCACAATTGAAATAAAGTTATTGCAAGACACATGTTCTAATAGTAGATAAACAGAGGTGTGGTTCAGTGCAAATACGTCACTGATAACAGGCACTGACAGGGTTAATAGCAAAAGAACAAATGTCCTCGGCACTTTCCACAAAAGATATAGCATATCCTGCCCTGAACTTTCACCTTCCAGTTCTAATGTCTGGCCTTCTTCCACATCATCCCCCCGAGAGCCTCACGTCTGATTCGCTTGCGTCAGTTTGGAGTGTGTGGCGATCGTGCCACCGTGGGTGTCTGACAGAGCCCTCGGAGACCAGGATTTGTTGGTTGACGGCCTTATTTCAGAGCGTGTGTGCGGCACGCACACCCACACACACACACACTCACACGGACGCCCGGCTTGGGCTCTTTTGCTTTCAAGCAGTTTGCCTGTCCGGTCTCGATCTGCTCGCTTGGGTCCTGCTCCAGCTCTCCTCCAAGACCAGTCCTCCCCAGGTCCAGCATGCTACTCTTTACAGAGGGGAGAGTGCTTAGGCAACTGGTTTCAGGTGTGCCTAATCAACTCCCCTGACACTGCTCCCTTGAGCCATCTCCACACCTCCCCCCTGCAGCTGAGCGCCACGCCCCCTCCACAGAGTGAAATCCTTCCCACTCCATTCATCCTCCTGCTTTCTGAAGCACGGAAGAGGCTGAAAGGGAGAAGCTGCAGAAAAAATGCCGTCCATTACAAATTCAATTCGGCCGATTTATACTGCATCACTTCACGGCACTCTGAAAGCATTTTAAAGCGAGTAAACAAGGCACATTCAATCCAAAGAGAATCCAATTCATTTGTATACGTAATTGAAATCTAATTCAATCCAGTTCGTGATAAGGACATCCAATCATCCGAGTTCGTTATGGAATGTCATCATGTTGTGTCAATTCATAAATAAATAGAAGAAAACAAGCACAGGAACCTTGACAATGCATGAAATCTTTCTGGGGATTAAAACCATGGGCATGAGCATGTACAGGCTGGAGGGTGACGGTGGGGATGACAACTCCTTTTTAACAGAAAAAGGTCTCCAACATAATCCGAAGTGGGGACAGAGACACAGTGGGAAGGAAAAAAACAAAACACCTAAGATACCTTTATGAGGAAATGTAGAGAAAATAAATAGTTATCAAAATGAGAAGTAGATTTGAAAAACATATTTATTTAATTATAATCTTTTTACATAAGTAAAGAGTTTTTAAAAAAAAGAAAACGTAAGAAGCAGAATGAGGAAATGTCCATCATAACAGGTCCCTAGCAGTCTTTGCCCATGGCAGCAGAACTAACAGGACGGTTCAGTGTCATCTGAGCCAGTCTTTTAGAAAGCGCTATCGTAAAGGAAAGATCTCAGACTAATCTTAAAGGTGGGGTGCCTCGCCTTCTGAGCCCACTCGTGGAGCAGGTTCCGCATGAGGAAAGTCTGATAAGTGGAAGCTTTGCCTTCAATTGTACTTTCAGAAATTCCGGGAACCACACACAGACTTTAGGCTTGGAGCACAAAAAAAAAAGCTGTATTGGGAAAATATAAAGTTTTGAATGATCTTTTATTATTTAACAGAAAGCCTTACATTTCTCTTAATTGAATTAATGGATTCATTTATGAGAAATCCCAATACAAATCCCATAATTTGCAGGAGCCAGTGAAGATAATACTGGATGAATTGGATAAATACACAATCAGAGTTATTTACCAATCGATCGATCCATTTTCTTTTTCATGTTTGGAGGTATAACTACACAAGCTAATGAGTGTTCCGGAAAGTGTTTTACATGCAATTTTGAGAGCCAAAGGCCAAGACTCTGGCTGTACAGCACTTACTAAGACCGCATGAATGGTGCTTGATTAGGAGATCTTAAAATAATTCCTTTAAAAGTAAACAAAACAAGCTGCCTTGCCAGAGAAAATCATTTTAGATTAAAAGCTACTTATCACGGCACATTTTCCTCTTTAAAATGCAAAACATGGGTTGCAGAATACAGTATTGTACAGCTTCATGGTCGAGTTGTATGTATTAGGCGGCCTTGAATTCACCGAGTTGCAGTAAACAGCTTTGTCGAGCTTTTGTCGGTTTGGAATGCACAGCGGTGTCAGCCCGCTGTCTAAAAGCACTTTAAAAAACGAACCTTTCCACCAGTGGCAAACGTGCTTTAAAAACCAACCGTTCGTGTGTTTCTGGTTTGGCTCAGTCGAAATCCATTTCCATTGTTTCGGCAGCTCATCGGAACACTCGCTGAGACGGCCAACACAGAGGTGATGAGCATTTTTTTTCAGGCGTCTCACATTCTACATGCGATCCGTTTAAAAATGCAAGCGTCTCCCGACTGTTTACCTCATTAAGATTTCATGACTTGCTCCTCTCCTTATATCTATAGATGTGTGCATATCCCCCTGTTTAAACTACACTCCTCTGGAGTTTTCCGAGACAATTCTACTCTTTTAAAATGATCTTGCATGTAACAGAAACAAAAGCTTGATTTTTTTTGGATGGCCCAGGTGAATTCTACACACACAACTTTGCTGCTCCACGTCGTGAAAGCATCCTACGCTTTCTGACATCCGCTCTGCCTAAATCCTGCGTCGGTAGGTGTGCAGCCCCTCTCGGCTCCCGCTCATTAGCCTGACCTCTTACCCTACAGTTTTAATAATCCACAATATCACTACCCCTTGTGACCCATGCATATTTATAAAGCCCCTCATTATGCCATCACTCAAAGTAATCATTATCCCGGGGCCCATTTCAGCTGTTTTTTTGGCACCGTTCACCACAGGACTGTTTTTTTTTTTTTTTTTCCAGTCGACACAGTCCATACGAGGGTCTGCGGCAGACATTCGGACCTTTGGGGATTACAGAGACCACAGGTGGCAGTCCAATCTAACAGAGGACAAACCTTGCATATATTGGTCCTCATAAACAAAATGACATGTTCAATTACACAGCCAAAGGAGCACGCGAGGTAAAATCATGAGGCCGGCTGTGGCAAATTAGAGCAGAAAAAAAGGTGTAGGCCCCAGAAAGAAATCCATTGGTTTTTTTTTTTTTTTTTTCTTACTGTCCTAGGCATTGTTTCCTGTGCTGGCTTGTTTTCTTAGATCAGCCTGTGCTGCTTTTATGTTTGTTTTATTTGCCTCTGGCTGTCTATCGATTCTTCCTCTTCCAGCCGTGGTTTGTAAGGCAAAGTCTATTGTTGCTCCTTAGTCGTATCCTGGTGTTCATACTGTTTGTATTTGTATCGGTGTCTGATCAGTTCCCTCGTTTAAGTCTGTATTTTTGTGTTCACTGCTTCTGAGCTACTGTTGACCAACTGTTAAGGAGTTTGTTTCCATGGTTTGTGTTTTAAACTTGAGGGTTACTTAATCTTTTGCTCACTTTACTATTTTGGGTTATGTCATTGATGTTAAGTGATCTGTAAGGTGAGGAATTTACAGCCTTCAAACCCCAAAACCTGACCATTACTGCATCATATAGCGTTGTTTTTTTTTTAAATACAATTAGTATACACAATACGCAACTGTAGATCCTTTAAACTTTTTCAACCTACTGTAACTTAAATGTTTTTTTTAACTTCAACGTTTGCCGAAAACCTTTCTTCAAGCTTTTTTTCTTTTTTTTTCCTCTAAGCTAAAAGTGTAAGCCTCCAACGGTTTTCCGCATTTCCCAGTCTTCTCACATTTGCATGCTGTCCCAAATCAAACGTCACACAGCTGCTAAAAGTTCCGTAATTCTTTAAGGAGGTCAGAGGGGGCGAGCGGTGGCGTGACTCCAAACGGGAGCCAAGCTTGAGCACCGTCCGACCCGATACATGTCCAACAACTTTTTACTCTTCTGCTTGACTTTCAGTCACAGTCAGTTAGGGTTTTGCAATAAAAAATGCATGCTTACATGTACATTGCCTCAACGCTTCCTTCTGAAAAACAGCAGGCAGTGAGAGACATAAGACTCTCACAGCTTCTGAACCTTTATTTAGACACTTTGACATTATGGACAAACATACCTATTACATGTCTTCTTGTGAGACAAGGGGTAATTACATGTGTCAAAGTGGTCCGAAATGCTTCTGGTGGGCAAGCACCTTTCTGTAATGAATGTATGTGTGTGTGTGGGTGTGTGTGTATGTGTGCATTTAGACTCAGGAGGAAAACTTTGATGTTCTTCTGTAATATCTGCTTATTTACTCAGAACAATGAGTAACATAACATTAACATTAAAAGGTGATGCCATTTTCTAAGTTTTTTAAATGTATTTAGGAAACGTATGTGTATACATAATTTAAACAAGTTTTTTTTTTTCTTTTCTCTCTTAAAATGACATAGACAGACATGGAATTGCAAAAATCAGGGCATTAAAAAAGACCAAAAAGAAAAACAACATGATGTTTCTGCAAAGGTTTGAGCCAAGTAACTGATCTCTGAAAGAAGAATATTTAAAGATGTAAAAATCCTTCTCATCATTGAAGCAAAAATGATTGCTTTAGCTTTGTTGTGTTCACCTTAAGAGGGAAAGAAGGAAATGTAGCACCAAGCAGAAGTCTGGGGATGCCGAGAGTTTTTACCAGGTTCTCAGACTTTAATTATGTTGTTAGTGTTATGACTTTTTCAGAATGATAGCTGGAATGGGCCGGGAGCAAATTTCAAAGCTTTATATATAAATGCGGCACTTAAACCCTGTCCAAATAATCAGCAGCCTTGAGCTCTTCTAAGCAGCTTCCTAGCACCCCGCAGAGCCGGGGAGGGCTGGAAGTAGATAGCAAAATATTTTCAGGTTGCCATTTCCTTACCAATATGACTAAGAAATGCCAGATAACAGGAAAATTGTGGAGGACAAATCGAGGCATGTGAGCAACACTTCTGAAAAACGTTGAGGGTTTTTCACAGAAAGCCAAGGGGAAAAAAAAGGATTTGCTATTAGAATATCGGCAAACTGTTCAGTCATTAAAAAAATGACATTTCAACATCCATCCAAAAGAGTTTTTTAACCTCTGCGAGCATTTGATACTGATATGGGCAAGATATCAGCTATGGAAGCGCGTTGAAAATGTAGGTTAAACAGGCACGAAACAGAGGGTTTGACTGTGACTGCGTTTTGGTTTTGTGTGTGGTAGTTCTGTTTAGCAGGAGTTGGAAACAGATGATGGTGAGAAGAGGATCTAATATGACATCAGGATGTTAGTACCGCAAACACACACACACACACACACACACACACTCACACACTAAGTAAACTACTGTCCCTTAACCCTATAATGCCAAATGTATTATATTTGATACATACGGTTTCTGAAATGTTTTGCGTCTGACACCTTTTGCATAATTTAATGGTAAAAACTTTGCTAAAAATCTTATTGTACACAATCAGATATATCTGATAAAAGGGGGCAGAAGACTTCACAAAAAATGATCTTGACTTATCGCATAGTAATAAATTATCAATATAAAAAAAGTATTTTTGTTTTTTCTTTTTACATATTTTGTTAAAAGGCCAAATAAGGAATTCAAACCAAATAAAAAGTATTTTCTGTTTTGTTTCATTCTTGGATCAGGCTTTAAAGGGTTAAAAGAACACCGAAACTGGCTGATAGCCTCCTACTGTCACGGTGGTGCCCCTGGTTAAGGTTTTTCGTCTCGTCTTTATGTCGTCTCGTCATTTCCTGTTTTATTTTGAAGGCTAACCCTCATCTCGTTTCAGGTCACTTGCACTTCCTGTTGTGTCACCAGTCCGATCGTCTCCCTGATTACCTATTGTGTTCACCTGGGGCCCCTTCCCTGATGTGTTTAAATAGTCTTCGTCTCCCCTTGTCCTGTGCCAGAGAATTGCGTTTGTCTCGTGTGCCTCTCGTTCCTAGCCTGTCTAGTCATAGTCCCTGATCCATAGCTTCCTAGCCCTGTTCTCGCCCCTGTTCTTGAGTCCCTGTTTTTCCTCGCCCCGAGTGATTTTGAGTTTGGCTCTCCTAGCCCTGACCCAGTGAGTATTCTTTTGTTACTTTGTTTTCCCACGTCCTCTGCTCAGAGTGATTTTGTGTTGTACTTTGTTCCTGCCTCTTCGGAGAGATTTCAGTTGCTACTTTTCCCCCTCCCACTCCGTTGGAGTGCGTTCCTTGTTAATAAACCCCTTTTGAAAACCAAGCTCTGCATCTGAGTCCTCGCTCAGCCGGTCCAGTCCTGACACCTACTCATCCCATTACTATCACTATTAATCCTTATCACTGGAATTACACTGACATATTTCATACCAAGCACAATTCCATTAAAATAGAAATATCCTTGTCCATGTTTGGCTTTGTCTAATGTATGTTTCGATACAAATATCCCACCCCTGTATGCACTCACCTCCATGATACATGTTATGTGTTGAAAGCGGGCACATGGAATTTGCATTGTTGGAACTTTTAAATTTCACATTTAACTCAAAATGCTTTGCCATGGTTCCCAAAATCGCAGCCTTAATGTATTTAAAGGTGTATGGGTGGGATGTTTTCCATACATTACAGCTTAAGAATTTTTGCTAGATCGCATAAAAGGACCAAAGCCTCTGTGGTGAGCCGCTGTCAGTCTACCACACCCTTACAACCTCCTTTATATACCACGATAAATTCTAATTTCCATCCCTTTCATGGGTTGAATTGGATTACAATAAAATAGGCTGGAATGGAATTTACAAGATTGAATTGCATTGGACCTGTGCTGAACTTGTTATTTTCTCCTTAAAGCCCAGAGCTTGGCTTCTGTTCTGAATTGGTTCTCCACTGAAATGTGAATGAACAGATACCAAATGAAAGTAGATAACTGTAATTTATCAGCATCAAACTGTATTTTCTGACAAACACACACAAGCACTCCACGCTCACTCAGTTATGCCAATAAACAGAGACAAAAAAAAAGAATAAATAAAACCATATGAAGGAAGCCAATTTATTCACTGTATGTACAAAAGATTTCATCCTTTTATACATAATTATATCATAATATAACAATAATTTAATTTTTATTTTCTGAGTCATCCCTGAACATCCCTACAGAGTCCTGACCGACACCCTGAAGGGATTGTTGCCACCTAAGAAAGGGTGACCAAACATCCTCTTTTGCCCGGACTTTTTACATCCTGTCCAGGGCGTCCGGAGGGGGGTTATAAATTCACAAAAATGTCCGGTTTTCACTGTTTTTCGTGGGACCATCATTCCATGCTTACATCAACTGCGGGTTGCACAGAATACTACAGTACTTTGTTGCCCACAGTAATTCTCTAGGGGATTCCTTGTGGAAGGGCCTAATGGAAGGGGTCTAACATCTGGGAACCCTGTCTGAATCCCTCTCCAGGCTGGGCAAAGTCTCCTCCTTTTTGGAAATCAAAATATGGTCACCCTTACCTAAGATCCATATACAGTCCGTCTATCATACACTGAATATTAGAAAAGAAAGAAGTAGACGATGGTATAAACTCTTGAATTACATAATGTCCTCTGTATGGTCATTTTCCCCAGCACAAGAGTAACTATATGATGAATTAGAATAAATACACCAATTTCCAAAAAATACTTTATACTGTAGCTTGTACAAAATGTGCTGTCATTCTTCTTTGGGTAGGACACCAGGACGCATCCCAACTAGATACCCCAGTTTCATAATACTAAACAATTTCAAGAAATGTGTCTCTTATTTTGCTTTATGCCAATGGAAAAACAAAAGGCTTTCCTTTTCCTTATTATATGAACAGATTTTAAACAGGGTTTCCTAAACTTACACAGGAAAAGTGCACATAGTAATAAAGGAAGATAATTTGCTTTTCAGTTGCTTGAAGAACTGTGCTCTCGTTATGATTTACATCCAAGAACAAGTGCTCTCACAGTTTGGGTTGATTATTTCATTCATTTGCTCAGAAATATGAAGGATTTATTGGTAAAGCTCTCCCAGGTACTTCTGGTTCCACAATAGAAAGCCTGATTAAATGAAAAGTGGCAGAGTCACACACAAAGGTAGATTGTGCATTCAGTGGCACAGCAGCAGCATTAGGGCTATTTTGGAGATATGGCCTTCATTTGAAAAAAATAAAATAATCTACTCCTCGTGAAGAGCAATGAGGAGAGGGGAGCACTAGGCCTGGTCAGTTGAATTCAGATTAAAAAGAAAAAAAGTCTCCATGTTTGCATGTTCACTGTGTTTTTTTTAATATTTATTCTTGAGCTCATCATTCAAGAAGACAACAGACCATTAAACGTGTCTGCGTCGCCAGATTTTATTTAGCATATATTGAAGTATCAAACCATTCCCCTGGGAGATGGGCTCAGAAAAGGATTTCAAGTTTAAGAAATTTTGTTGCAGCTTGGCTTAAATTTATTTTTTGGTGGGCTGTGTCCCATTGTCTAGATAAATCTTTAATAGTTGGTGCATAACCACCATATCAGGCCCTGCGTATTGGCTTTGTATGGTATAAAGTCATCTCTAAAAGTCTGTCTTCACCAAAAAGGAGTCATTTCAATCATGTCATATTACTAGAAAAGCCATTTTCAACCCTATCGGCGTCCCCCAGTCTTTTTTTTTACGTGAAGCTCATAGGATGGGGGCTACCTGCCGAGAAATTTTCCTCCAACTGTTCAGTTTTTTCTGTGGTCTTCGAGTTGTGTGACCTCACACGTTCCCCCCATGAATATTGTAAATGAAAAGGCATAAATGTTGAAGTGATCATGAAAAACTTAAGACCCTGTCCTGCTGTCGGTGCCTCATGAGCTTAACTGCATCTTCACGGGAAACGGCTTGTGCATGTTTTAAGATGGTTTGTAGCTGCTTTCTCATTGTGGTGTATTGGTGTTAAGGTATGAAAGTTTAATCGCACACTGGCCTTCACTGAGCGTAATGCTTATTTCTATTATCTGTAATGAAAACTAAATCCATCCGTGTAGACCTGATGGAGTTCATGACATGCATGCATTCAGTCACATTTTAATGCGAAGTCAGTGGAGAGCTTTTGTTGATGGGTGGAATCAGCAACAGGAGGTTGGAAATTGACTTCAATCTTGAATTAGAAAATCCAATTATTAAGATGCAGATTTTTTAATTAAAAACTGACTTTGAATTGAGCACTAAAAATGATCATTGGAATGCACAGTGCTGTGCAAAAATCACATTTTGTAGGTCAGACATTCTTTTAATCTTTATCCAAAATCCATTCCTTTGACCATTTTCAGAGGACTTCTTTGTATTTTTGCATTGTTCTTCAGAAAAATAGAGACACCCGAGGCACAAAAAAGCTCTCTTCTTCTTCTTCTTCTTCTACTTCTACTTTTTTTGTGGCATGGTGTCCTGTGTGTACTGAGATTTAAGGAAACTGGACATCTAAAAGACTAAATAAGAAGTAACAATCTGAGTCAAAGACCTGACACATGCCCTGAGAGATGTGGCTGGACCCTCAGCTGTTCACTGAACCCCCATCAGAGTTGTCTCCATGGGAAGGTGGCAGCAAAGAAATCAATGTGAAGGCAAAGATAAAGCGAGTGAAGGCTGAAAAGAACCTGAGAGAAAATGAGGAGTAACAGGTCTTATGGAGGGATATAGCCTCCCAAGAGGCCTGACTGCAACATTACTATAGCAGATTGAACTCATCTTGACGGAGAATGGAAGAAAATACTGCCAACATCCAAAGAGGGGCTTTGGAATATTCTTCAAGAATTCTGGAGAGCTGAGGACTACTAAAAGAATTGACAGGAACACTTGTGTAAGAGCCTTTGGACTAACCTTCAAGATCTTGAGAACCTCACAAACATTATTTTTAACCTCTTATACGGTGTCTATATCTATACAGGTAAATATAAATCATAATACATATAAAACTAAGTATTATTCAAAGCCTTTGCACTGTATGTGCTGCACGTGCATCCTGTGCCTACCTTCTTATTTTCAGTCATGTGCACCATTAGTTTTTTCATAAAATAAACAGCAGTGGTTATTTCTGTATGAATGAGATATCAATATGGGCGTTATGGCAGGCAGACTTTCCTGACTTTCAACTGTTTATCAGTTATCTACCAGGAAATAGTAATATCATCGTAACGAGCGCTCTCGCTCGACAAAATTACCTCATTGAGTGGCACATTTCTATCCACACTCAACATGATGTGATGAGATGTATCTGGGACATGTCAACTCATCAACGTGTGTATTGCATGGTTATTAGATGTTATTTGTCAACTTTGTTCTTCGTGTGCTCCTCATTTACCACCCTCACCACTTCATTTTACCCCCAGGCTATTGCCTGATTTAGCTGCTGTGGAATAGTTCTGCTAATCATCCATATTCATACTGCAGCAAACTCGTGCTTCTTTGTTGGCATATTCTTAGTCCGAACATTCCCGCAGAAATGTTTTTCGAGTTCCATGTTCCCCAGCAATGTATTTCCTGCAGGGAGGCAGTAACATTTTGTTAACCTTTAAGGACGATGGAGCTTTAGGTCCACGATTCTCACCAAGTTCTTTCTTCCAGGAGTACGCTCTGAGAAATTATTATGGAAAACGTGCAAAAATGGATTGTGTAAACGTCCCTTTATGGTGGCATGAAGACTTTAAAACGATTCATTCAAGAAGACATTCACAGGATAGCTTGAGCTTGATTTTAAGAAGAAACAATCCACTTCTATAATCATCTGATTTGAATCTAGTTGTACTTACATTCAAGTAATGGAGACTGCACTTGACTCGGGGCGTGTCTAAAGCAGAAACATCAGGTTGATAACATCAGAAAGTCTGAGAGAAGTGGGTTTGATGTCTTTACTGGGGTGAGATGGTCATTCAGAAAGCCTCGACATGAAGGCTGCTGTGTTTATACAAGGATGCGTTGAGCCTGGGTGTTAGTTTGTGCTGCACAAACATGCGCAGAGAGAAGTCCAAGCTAAAATATGTCACGTCTGGGGGAATGTCTGGTGTCTCGTCATGTCTTGATTACCTATTGTGTACACCTGGGGTTCCCCTCCCTCATGTGTTTAAATAGTCCTCGTTTCCCATGTCCTGGGCCAGTGTGTTTTCGTCCTTGTTTCGTCTTTCTGTTCTCGTCACCTCTCGCCACGTCAGGTTTGATTTTTGTCACGGCCATGCCATAGCCTAGTTTACTTCATTACCATAGCCTTTGTTTTTTCCACAGGCATGTTAATCTCGTTTGTACTTTGCCATAGCCACGTTTTTGTCATAGCCATGTTTTTTCACAGTCATGTTTAATCTTGATTTGATACTTTGCTCATAGTTTTGCCACAGCCTTGTTTTTTACCCTTGTCCTGTCATCCACTCTTTTGAGAGCGTTGTTGTTCCAGTAAACCTTGTTTTCACGAAGCTCCGCAACTGAGTCCTCCCTCAGGATCCACCTCCGTGACAAAATATATCCTAAGAAAAAATATATTCATGGCTCCACATGAATGGATGGAGAGTTTTGATTGGTCCCTTTCTAGATTTATATTTTCCCTTTATAAATAGTTTGATGAGAAGAATTTTCATAGTCTTACCTCCAGTCTTACCTTGAGTGTTTACGCTTTGAAAGGTTGGGTAACCTCACCCTTTCAGTGGGGTCAAGACTACTATCCAAACAGCCTGATTGTTCATCAAAAGCTGCTCTAAATAGAATGTCCCCACAAAGGATTAGTCTTGAGCTACTGCTCTGTTTTTTTTTTAAGGTTCACAGACAAAAAACTGAGGCCTCGTTTTCCCGAACAATGATTGACATTAGGTTGTATAATTAGACTGAGCTCTAAAATTAAAGTGCCTCAAAAGAAAGTGCAAGAAATAAAACTTGATGAGTTAGGCATCAGTTATATTGTTTTTAAATCAAACACATTTAATATAATTAGTTTCACTCGTGAATGCCAGATCTGTGGATTTAACACCGGCACATCTTTTATGACATAATTGTGATAGCAATTTGGAGAGCAGCCAAGATAAAACAACAAAACAACAAAGATCCACACAGAGTTTTGATACTGAGGAAAACTAAGTTCTACTCGGCCATTAGGTCTTAAAATTCAATCACACATCTTATGAACATCAAAAAAGACCAGGAAGGACAAGAATTGGAATAAATATCATCCTCCAAGAGAACTTAACTCGTGTTTTGAAGAGAACTACTTTAGAAATGGGTAGAAATATCAGAAACATGCCGATATTAGTGCTTGTGACAATGCCATACTGCTGTTGTGTTTGCCATCATATATTGTATACATCCCACAGCAGACATGACTGGTGGTTGAAAGTGGGCCAAAATGTAAGCCTCATGAAATATGAGACATTTTAAACGATGCACTTCAGTTTCTAATCCTGAACAGCAAAAAAATAAATAAATAAAACTGAAAAATGAACTATTTAGTGTTTTTGCATTGGAAAAAAAAGATTTAAATAACCAGATTAACCCAGTGATTCATGCAGAACAGATTTGATTACACTTTATAAATTCAAACTGAAATAACAGTTTCATTACTCTATTTTTCTTTCACGTGTACTGACAAAGAGGGGGATTTTTAGTGGATCAGAACTGTTGACTGACAAATGGTGACTCAGACATGAAATTTAAAAGAGCCTCCATTGCTAATTCAGTGGCTGTTTGATGACCTTAAAGCACCAAAGAAAGTAAATGTTCAAAGACAGATTCCTCTGGTATAAATTTCTAAGGCACTGGAATAATTTCAGGATCCCTGTGAACCATATGAGGATTTAACGTTTGCCTCTCACTGTTTTTGTTTTCACACTTTGTCTATAGTCTAAATCATATAACTCATATTTTTCAGCCATTGGAGATGGGATAGGTGTGAATCTGGAGTTTCATTGCAGTTATGAATACATTGAAAGCTATCCAGCTCCACTTTGGAAAAAACAACAAAAAAGAAGTGTTTAAAGTAACACACACACACACAAACACTGATTATTTTGCATTGAGAATAAACCCATATTGTATTTTTTATTTGTTTCTGCCCTCAGTGTCCTTTGCCTGCAATGTCTAACTATTAAATTAGCATATTTTCAGATATATTACTTTTCAAAGCCTGAATAAGCCATTTCACAGTGAACACCTGCTGCAGGTGGATCCCCACAGACATTTGAATGTTACAATATTCCATATCGCTAAGCGCCGTCAAAGAGACCTGTCAGCAGAGGGATAAAGTCAGCTTAATCTTAAAGGCACCCTTCCCTTTAATGCTTACAGTGATAACTGAAGGTTACTTTCTGAATAGAGCTGCCATGATAATTGACATTTAATGATGAAATGCCCCACACAATGAATGCTAAAGGGGGGACCTAATTACCGCCTATCCAAGTGTCAATAGCGTCATCTGCTCTCTTCTAAATGTCAGTTTTACATTGAAATGCTCAAGGCGAGGCTGCCAACCACTAATGGCTGGCTGTAGAACACACTCTCAGGTGGGATCTAACAGACATCACGAATACCACTTAATTTTCTTTCTCCCATCTGCCCAGTGTTCTTCATACTTCAAGAATCAAATGTTAAAGTTTGCCAGTGGCCTTGCAGAAAAGTACCTGCGGGCGGTTGGATGCAGCACTGTGTCCGAGTGCGTGCACGTGCTTTCTGTCAGGTGGTGCAACTCGGCCAGTGAGAGTCCTGTCCACGTGCCTGGTTTAAATGATCTAGTAGAGAATTGGACACCGGTCAGTTTGGTGCTCGGTACACGTAAACCCCCATAGAGAAGTAGGCTTTAGCTGCAATCACCACATTTGTGTTATTTACCTGTAAAATCCAATTTTCTATTTATACAAAAAGGTCCCCAGCAGATCCCAAAAAACAAACTGTAGGCAATGCTTACAATATTTTTATATAATTGATTTTTTCTAAACTTCTTTTCGATGAATGCAGTGTGAACCGTGTTTATAGTGTCAGTAAGCCAATGTTAAACTAAATAAATGGGGGCTGAAAGACTGAATAAGTTTGTAAAAAAGGAAAACCAGGTAGTCCATGTTTCTTGTTTGGGTCCAAAGAAAAAAAAAACTGTTTTAAAAATGTAAAAGCAAAATGCAGACTCACAAGTTGTTAAGCACTGTGAACACTAGAAAATGACAAGAATCTTTGACCGGATCAATAACTGAATTATTTTTCCTTGGCTACTCTAGAATAAATCAAAACAAACAATAAAAACAATTCTCAATTAAAGCCAGGTATTTTAACCCAGGCGGCGAACTGACAATCTGCTAACTTGGGTGTTCAAATGGAGACTTTAATGGGAAAGTAATTTATCCTGAGCTACAAAACTGACAGGTGCATTTGCTTAGAAAATGCTACGAACAGCAGGCTGTAATGGTGAACATTCTTGTGCACATAACCGGTTATGAGGGGTCAGAGCCGCAGAAGGTCGGAGATAATTACAGTGACGGAGCTACCGTGTCAGTAAAAGAAGCAGAGTTGAATGTCAGCGCTGATTATGCCGACGAGGACACTGAATGCAAGAAAACAGGAAGTCTACCTATACCTCGGTCTCTCAGAGGAGGGTTTGGAGTTCAACGGGGCCAAGGATTTCTTTCCCTTCAGCCACACAACCCGAAATGCCACAAACAATACCGAACATCAGAGAGGGACGTAAAAAAAAAGGTTATGCTGCCAAGACAGAGATCATCGTTTGATAGGCTTTTAATCCACCAAGCAGAATACGCTTTTTCTAACATTTAGCCTGTGGTTTGCATTATCAAGATCTAATCAACCGTTGTTTGGAGAGCTGAAGCAGAATTAAAGTATATGTTGGACCAACAGAGTCCTATTTAAACCTGTTTTGGGATGCAGGATTCTTGCTAAAGTGCTCTGTGTTCAGATTATCCCATCGTCCCGTGAGGTTTTTCAAAAGGTTGACGGCAATGTAAATGTTAAGGTCACTTAAAAACCTACATTTTGAAAAAAACTCAGGCCATGTTAACAATAACACATTGACATATCTTTTCTAATGTCTTGTACAGTACTGATGTATCATTTTCTGATCAGGCTTAACCCTATAATGCCAAATGTATCATATTTATTACATACGGTTTCTAAAGTCTTTTGGATCTGAGACTTTTTGTAGCATTCAATGGTAAAAGCTTTGCTCAAACCCCTGTTGTACACATTCAGATATACCTGACAACATCCAGTAGAAGACTACACCTAACTATATTTTTTACTTATTGCACGCTAATTTGATCAAAATAATTTTTGTTTTTTATTTTTTCATATGTTGTTGAGGGGCCAAAGAAAGACTTCAGACTAAAAAAAATCCAATATTCTTCCTATGTTTCTCGGATCGGGCTTTAAAGGGTTGGTTTTCCCTGTTTTCATATCACCATATTAAATTGAGCGGCAGAATTCCGAGAGTGACAGGGCTTCATTGCGGGGTACGTTTTTGTTCCTAAAAAAGAGGATGAGACATCTTAGATTTTATTACAAATAAGAAGTATGCGCAAAATTCAAGCAATCGTTGGATTTAGTCTTCAGTTGACCTTTGACCGGGTGGTTTTTGAACAACCATCAAATTGCTTTTTCATGTCCAGCTGACATGGTAAACAGTGTATGAGGCCACTGGTAAAGATGTAGAAAGATTGCATTCCAATCCATGTCCATGACAGCTGTGCACTCAGTGAAAACCCTGATGTAGATGAATCTTCCATGAGTCTTCCATGTCATAGACAACCTGGCACACTCCTATGGTCAATTCTGAGTCATATATAAACCTTTAATGCATGTTTTTGTGGAAACAGGAGGAGGCCAGAGAACCTGGAGAGAATCCCCACATGCACAGGAAGAACATGCAAACTCCACAGAGAAGGGCCCCCATGCCGGGAATCCAACAGGGAACGGCCGAAGATGACATGTTAGCCAAAAAATAAATGGCATTTGAATTTTCTGAAGCAGCAGGATGTAGAAAAATGTGTTTTTCTGCATTCTGCACCGCTGGGATGTTTTTGTAAACAGAGGAGTTCAGCTTCTACTCAGCAACAGGAAGACTTGTGACCCCAAAACCAGCAAAACTCATCAGTCCTCCAAAAATGCGATTTAGAGTCTGCTTTTTTTTTTGAAGTTGTATTCCAGCAAACATTGTCATTTGGGTGTTTTTTGTCAAAATCCCAAAGGATTTTGTTTCTGCGAGACCCTAACCCTAACCCTAACAGAGAAAAGGGGGTGTTGTAGCCAGTGGGATAATAATCTTAATTTGTATCAGAGGAGTTTGGGAAGGGAAAAGAATTCTACAACAATCAGCGTCCTGTTTCATGAAAAGAGCTTGCCAAGGGAAAAAAAAAATCCTGAAAATGATTTAAACCTTTTAAACAAACTGAAATACCACGTAGGAGGGAAAAAAAATATTTTTGTAATTGGTATTACAAGTATGTCCGGTCTGGAGTCTCCTATTAGAACAAATACCATCCTGCTTATTACCTGGTGGCAGACTCATCAACTTACAAGCACATTTTCACACTCTTTTCACACACTTATCTTTGGTTTTCGATGACATGTAGCTCCTCTTGGGAATACATGAGCATATCAGCAAATTTTAGAGATGCTAACATCTGGCTAGAAATCATTGTCATGATGTTTTTCAATGTATGCATCGCATACACGTTTTGGCAGCTGTGCAGTTTGCTAATTACTCATCATCGCAAATCCAGTGCTAATTTAAAGCTGAGACAGCTGTAGAATGGCTTTAATGCAGCATCACAGTCATGACGACAAAAGTAACAAGGCACTAATGTTTAGGATTTTGGTAGATGAGTGATCTCACCCATAGCATCAACTTGATTGTCAAAAATGTTTCCTTTAGATCACATACTAAATCTTACATTATAACATTACACTAGAGAACAACAATTCAGCATTCATAACATCGAGCAAAGTTATAAAGCTAAAAGTAAACTCAATATACGATGCTTTTCCCCTTGCCGTCGCCCCAAAATGGCATTGATGGTCATAAAGAACCTTGGAATGTAGTCTGAAGCAGCTTGCTGAATTTATTGAATTTACCTGCAGGAGCAGATTTGTGTGGCAGGTCAGTTTTAATGCACCAGATGCTGCTTTCAGGCTCTCTGTTTGTAAATTAGGCTTTTACAGCCATGGTCACAGCTAAATCCCTCTTTGATGATATTATTAAAAAATGTCCAAGAGTTTTATTAAGCTATTCATTCCCACCTTGGCCACTATGAGGACGGTGGCTTTTAAAGGCACAAATAAGACCTTTATAACCCCTTGGAAAAAATTAAAACCAACCAACACCCTAAAAGTTCAGCAGGGTTCTATTATGCCATTATAATGGGGCTAAGAGG
>JABUIW010000044.1:1007925-1046249 GCA_013363375.1 Menidia beryllina | reverse complement strand
GTGTGTGTGTGTGTGTGTGTGTGTGTGTGTGTGTGTGTGTGTGTGTGTGTGCGTGTGTGTGTGTGTGCGTGTCTTTTAGAAAATAGGGAAGGTTATGATAAGTGTTAACCTCAATCAACTTCCTCTTGGACAAAAACTATTTAGTTTCACCATCATGAGACTGTTGTACGAATAATAAATGCTTTTGTGCATTTATGTATATAATTTACTTGTAGTTATTTCTGTATACTAAAATTTGCTATCTTCAAGGAAAATACAGACTATTGACCATGCAGATATCACATCTTCTGTCTGTTCTTCTTGGTTCAGCAACAAGAAACTTCTCTACTGACGCAATAATTGAAAAAGTTTTTATTAAAATCAAATTTAAAACTAACCAAAGCAGAGCTGTGAAAGAAATACTGAGAAGTTTTTGGGATAAAAATGGCTCAAAAAGTGAATTTTCTCTTTGGTACTGTTAAATTAGCAACAGTTAACTGCTTTTTCGTCGTGACTGAAATGGCAAAAAAGCAAGAAGCCACTGGATAGAATTAAACTAACCAAAATTCAAAAGAATTTGACGTGAAAAGCTAAAAAGCCCTGTTGAAATAGCCCAGTTTTTGCAGGATTCAACACGTGACACAACCTGAAACCTTACTTTTAGAATCCCTGCATTCGTTCGTGACACAACTTTTCTCATCAATTTCTCACTCTGAAAAGGTGGTTTAGGATGTTAAAGGTAGGCTCTTTCGGCTTGACACACTGCAGGTGTGCTGATCAATTCCGACACGGACTTTGAAGGTGTTTGTAAATCTGCTGTTGCACACCCTCTCCTCCACGTATCCCGGTGACACGGACAGAGTCTTTGGAGATTAACTTCTTCAGTTCGAGAATTTTGTGCGAGTGGAGCAAAAGCCTTTTTACCGGTGGAAATCTTCCCAGAAGCTGAGCTGCAGACTGGGGTGCATTTCAAAGCGTGCTCTTCGCACTCGCGTTTAGTGTCCTGCACTGGAGGAGACGGGCTCTGCTCAAACTTATAAGTGTGAGGAATGAGCCGGGGCTACTGTGTGCTCCGTTTTCAGGGTTAATCACTATGCATGCATTGAGTCAAGTGCACCCGACGCTAAAAGAATCCCTATTTGCTTGAGTTTCAAAGTGAAAAAGGTTACAAAATGCTGATTATTTTTTAATCAGTGTGCAGTTTATATGGGACTTTGATATATAGGCATATGCGCTGTGATTTCACATAGTTTTCAACAATAAATTTATGACAAATGTGATTTTAGATATGGCATCTATGGCTGGTTTAACATGTTCTTCCTGATATCTTTACGGGGTTTTTCAGCCAAGGTTAAAAAATCACTCTTCTCTTAACCAATATGTTGAACATGTGCATTCAAATGCAGTGTTGGGGAGTAACGGATACATGTAACGACGTTACGTAATTTAATTACAAAAAAAGAGTAACTGTAATTCGTTACAGTTACAATGAGAAAATATGTAATTCAGTTACAGTTACTTCCAAAAATATTAAGAATTACAAATTTAGTTACATTTTTTTTAAAAATATAAAGAAAAACCTTTGCGAAATGTGCAACTCACTGATAGAGGAAGCGTATTGATTTATTAATATTTGACTGTTTGGTGTTGATGCATGACAAACATTTATCGATGTCTATGACCTAGCCTAGCCTACCCAACTGTAGGGTGACCAGACGTCTCTTTTTCCCGGACATGTCCTACATTTCAGACTAGGGTTGTCAAAAGCATCGATAATTTAAAAAGTATTGAAAAATGATGTATCCGGATACGATACTCATTTTAAATAGTATCGATACCACCGCCCCCCCCGTCTCCGATTTATTTATGTATTTATTCACGTTGTTTATGATCATTAAGAAGACGTTAGCCTTGAACTGCTAACTGCGGCCAATAGCTAATAATAACATGCTAAAATTCATCATGGGTCAATACTCATTAAAACCTTAAAGTAATCAAAAAGTAGCCTAATCAAAAGTAATTAGTTACATTACTTTTTAGAAGTAATGGAAAAAGTTACACTACAGTTACATTTTAAACAAGGTAACTTGTAACTGTAACGGATTACATTTTTAAAGTAACTTAGCCAACACTGTTCAAATGTAACCACCCATTTTAGCCAGGGTGGTTGTAAAATGTGAGTTGACCACTGGTGGAGTTGAGACCTTTAAGAAATGGCCTTTTTTTAATAATGGGATAAGGAATGCATTATCACTGTTGGTGTTGAGTGTATCTGTCCGGAGAAATAACAACCTGCATGCATATCACTGGCTCGCTGTTTATATTCTCTCCAGGTTGACTCTGGGGGGAACTAAACCTGATGTTTTTGAGCCAGTGAACAATGCATATTGCATAGCTCTTTCCAGCAATATGAAAGTCATTCCCTGAGAGCAACAGAAAGCAAGTCAGGTTTTGCATTCTTATACAAACCTTAATATGCTGTCTAGCTTTAAATCAGTTTTTTTCATTATTCTATATGTACATTGTATCTGAGCATGTTGTTTCTTTATATTAAAACCCATGACTTAAGTCTCACTTGAAAATTGCTATAGGATGTGTGCAAAATGGAGAAAACCACATGCAGTTGAGGGCATTGTCTTTGAACTCTCATTTCATACTCAGGAATATATATAAAGTAAATACTGTGGGGATTATGCAAAGCATATTTTAGGACACAAAAACACCTGGCTGCTCACAGTGGGTAACTTCAAAATCAGCCGGAGGAACAGATTGTTCACTTACATTTTTGTCCGGTCATCATTTCCGGCCGCTGTGAAAATTGGCTGATCCTGGCACTGCTGGGAGTCAAAGTCCTGGCATTTTATCTAACTTTATTATGTGTGATAAGGCAAACCTTTGCACGGGGAGTTTTAATTCCACCTAATTGAAATCAGTCTCCTTCTCATAACACAGTCCACTGAAAATTGTTTCGCCATCTTTGATACTTGATTAATGTCCTTGAGATCTAATATCATTTGTCATCGGGGTAATGGTGAACTAATTCCATAAGTGTTCATGTCCACCTGAGTGACATATGGTTCTCAAGTAAAACAGTAGGAAAAAGTTATTTACATAGCAGCTGTCAAATACAAATCTCAAATGACAATCAAATGCCTAAAAACGTTTTTTTTTATTACTAAAACTCAATAATAAAAATAT
This sequence comes from Menidia beryllina, assembly GCA_013363375.1. Lineage (NCBI taxonomy): Eukaryota > Metazoa > Chordata > Actinopteri > Atheriniformes > Atherinopsidae > Menidia > Menidia beryllina. Next base: position 1,043,072 of record JABUIW010000044.1, on the reverse strand, counting down.
ATTATAAAAAAACATAATAATATTAATAAAAAAATAAAAGACTATACTTAAAAAAAGAGCTGAGACAAAACAAATTAAAAATAGTCCATGAAACCTCCTCTGAGAGTTGTAAAACTAAGAGTTCCTATCTATTTCCTTAGATTATTGTTTATTTTCTGTGTTTGAAAATTACTTGGAGACTGCTGGAGTGTAAATTAAAAGGGAAATTATTACATTTAAACCTTTTCACGACAACGCAGAGAACACTTTAATTCAGCAGAGTACAGTACAAATCTTATTACCACTGAGTCGCTGAGCCACTCGAATGGCACATCAGAAGTTATTATCAATAACATTTGGTGCATTCCTGGAGGGCAAATTTTGGCTAAGACATGTTTTTTTAGGATGGACATTCTTACAGACATCACTGTACAAAACACAAAACATTACAGGCCATTCCCTGTTTAAATGACGCATGAATAGAGGTATGATTTTTGTCAGAAATTTGTAAAAGCAGCACTGTTGTTATTTTGCATCTTAGGATATTTATAACTGAGTAAATTCTGTACGATTTGTAAGCTCCCCAAAGGAAGAGCAGCTTGTGTTGTCAACTCATGAGTATGATGGATGAGTCCTTATTTAATGGAGCACTCTCCCGCATTTTTACCCACAACGCCCCGATGCGCTCTATGCGGCTTCTGACAACACTCCAATCACTCTGTCACACTGCCACCATACACGCTTATCAAATCTGCTGTTTTCCTTCAACTTCATTACAGTTTCAGCCTGAGAACCATAAGAATACACTCGCAAAATATCACACTGCAAATAGCTCAGTAAAACATTTCCATACCCTCCCCCCCCTATCATTGATGACCAAAGTTAGCTTTGAGATGTTCTTAAGGATTTTGACTGGGTCTGCAGAGATTAACACTCAGAATTACTCAGATTAATAAAAGTGGTAATGAATGGTATTAAAAAGATTTATTTGGCTGTCAGATCTTATTAATCATCAAGTCTGAAAAATGGCAAAGCTCTGTGAATGTTTTTTTTTTTATATTGCAGGAAAAGAACTGATTTATTCTCTTTTGATCAACATCTGACCATTTGATAGCTAGATCTTCATACTATTCACTGATGCAAACAGATACAATTTAATGAGACTCCTTTTAAAGGCTATTAGGGGGGGCAATAGTTTGCCTCATTATAATGAAAAGATCCCTAAACCATCTAATAATCCACGATAACCTCTAATGTTATAATGAAACATCCTGATTTTACATCTATGTTCCATTAAATACAGACAGTTTTTCATTTATTCATGCAGTGACTTTTTTAAATGTGTACTTTAAACTGGGAAACAACTCAAACTTTCCCAGAAAAACACAAATTGTCTAAAATAAAACAAATGAAGAAATAAAGAAGACAAAAGCCCAAACTCAATAGTAAATCAGGCTTCTACTGCTGCTACTAGACATAAAAGGAATCCCAAACTGTTATCAGTTGTTCAGGATGTCAATAATACAGTTTGGCGAGCCTGTTGAACCAGATAGATTATTGAATCTTTAACACTAACACTAACACCGGGACGATAAGCAAATTGCAGCAGGTCCTCTTCTTCTGGCTGCTGGAGACAAACAAGCTAGACGGGGGACTGCCAAGCTACATAGAAAAATGGGGCTTTCTTTGGTCTTTAAACCCTATAATGCAAAATGTATCATATTTGATTCATACGGTTTCTCAAGTCTTTTGGATCTGAGACTTTTTGTAGCATTCAATGGTAAAAGCTTTGCTCAAACCCCTGTTGTACACATTCAGATATACCTGATAACAGCCAGTAGAAGACTACAGGGAAATATATTTTTGACTTATTGCACGCTAATTTGATCAAAATAATTTCTGTTGTTTTTTTTCTTCATATGTTGTTGAGGGGCCAAAGAAAGACTTCAGACTAAAAAAAACCAATTTTCTTCCTATTTTTCTTGGATCAGGCTTTAAAGGGTTAAGGATGCAAACACATAATACGGCTTGTAATGATCTACTGACATTATAGGCCGGAAAAAGCAGTAACAAAACTTAGACATGAACAAAAAAAACAGTTATTGTTGTTTGTAACTTTAGAATGGACGCTCCAATGGAATGGAACATTCCTGTATTGGCAAGGAGAGTTTTTTCTTCCTCTGCCAGCTGATTGCTTCACAAAAGTGTGTATTGTGACATTTTGAACTCTCACTGAATTATCAAAATTGTCAAAACATCACCTTGATTGAATATTTTGCGGATTTTGATGACTGTATCCTTTTATATTGATTTTACAGTGCTGAATGTTCTCCATATCCAGAGGGAAAGTAAAGACTTTTGGGGCCAGGAAAGCTGCTCATCGGAATCCTTAAACTGATCAGCGTGAAGACTCCAAGCTTTAAAGTGAAGCTGGATCAATCTGTAGGATCCAATGTTATCAACTGATTCTTGGTCACCATTTTGTAGAAGTAAGCAGCAAAAGTCTAGTTGCCATAGTTACCGACACACCAAATGCTTATTGCTTAAGGCCATAAATGTACATTTACTGTGCTTAGCACAGGAGTGGGATTTCCTCCACAGACCAGAATAAAGCAGTGAGATCGTGAATCAGGTTTAACCACACGGTTGTTTGCCCTTGGGAGTCCGACCATGTGCGCGTTAAAAGAAAGTCAATTAAACAATGGACATTAAAGCCAGGAATTCAAGAAAAGCTCAGTTCAGCAGCTCTAGAGAGTAACTCTGTACTTACATTTCTCTCTAATTACCCCTTAAACACAGATATTTACAAAAGAAATAACAGGTGTAAATCTTGGCGGACCACATTCAAATCCCACACATATGGTAGGTTTTAGATCTCACTTTATGTCTTACCGTATAGAAAAATGTTGTCGTTCAACTGCTTTTGGCTAAAACTGCATAGTATATATATACAGTGGGGGAAATAAGTATTTGCCCCCTCGCTGATTTTGCAGGTTTGCCCACTTACAAAGAATGCTTATTTTTCCTCATCAGATGGTTATCAATTTTTATAAATTCATATGATGTGATTTTCTGGAATTTTCTTTGGTATTCTGTCTTTCACTGTTAGAATGTACATATGATTAAAGTTATAGATCGTTGCATTCTTTGTAAGTGGGCAAACCTGCAAAATCAGAAAGGGGTCAAATACTTATTTCCCCCACTATATATATATTTATACAGTATATTTAATTTTTTTTTGTTTTGTTTTTTTTGTTCTTTCCAGATAATCATTCTATAGAACGTACTGGCTGAGCCACTTCCTGTCGGTCAGCTAAACTGTGCAACTGGATTTGAATGGTAACAGGTGAAGCCGTCACAATTGCAGGCAGCTCTGCTCTTAAGTCCTGAGATGTACATAGATACCTGTCATATATTTGTATTCTTGTTTCCCTGCTAGCCCCAATAGGAGCTGAAGGCCTGTCAAAGTCTGGGTTTGTTGAACTTTGCTGAATTTGCAGGCAGTTGGGAACAGTCATGAGCAAGCCTTGATAGCTAAACTGACATTCAGCACGATGGACTCTCTTAATTTGGTCTTTTCCTCAAGACTTCAAAGACAAAAAAGTTGCGGAAACCAAATGGCATTCAACTATTTCTCCCCTTCTTCGAATTAAGAGAGATGTATGGGGTGAAAATAGCAAGGAACCACTTTATTAAGGTGTATAAGCTCAAGAAATAAACATTTACTGATATTCAGCGACAGATCAAACTGAAAATACACTGGAAAAAAGCTCCACTATCATCTCTCCACTATTTATTAGTTGAGCATGAGTACTTTTTAGAAGCCTTAACGTGAAACTGTCTACATCTGTGCTTGAAAGGCACCGATTTGAAATATTTTTGAATGCCACACACATTTGAAAAGCTAAATTGATGAAATAAACATGAAGTTCAAAAACCCTGTTCATCCAGACACCTTATACCACAAAGAGTGAATGCAGTTCTTGGCTGAATGGTCTCTGTGGGAGTCACCCGAACGCAGCAACAAAATCAAGATGAGCAAGTAGCCAAGAGGAAAAAAGCATGTTGAAATTAGCAACAACAATGTTGCATACATGCCAAGATGATTGCACTCTATGTATTGTTTTTTTCTTGTTATTGTGTCAGTGTTTGATAAAGGAAGCGACCCAAAGGCCAAGAATGGAGAGATTACCCTCAAGATTGCATTGATCCTGAAAGAAAAAGAGCACTGGGTTGGGGGGGATAACCCCTGATACATGGGAAAAAAAAAACAAACAGAAAAAGTCCAACATGGAAAATGTAAATGATCCCACAACGAAAAACACGTGAAAACGAGGAGGTAATTTAAATACTTCTGGATACACAACAGAGCTAAAGTCTGCAAAGTAAAATTGGAGATAAACTAAGGAACAAGTAGCCATCTGAAAACCAAAATACAGAATACAGGAAAATTCCAAAAATTATACAAGAATCACGAGGAGACCTTGACATATTTTTCCATTTACTGTCACAAAGACTCACGTGTACATATACAACTAAACATGAAAGGATGCAGAGTCCCCAGTGGGAAATAGCCTCTGCCCCCACCCCCACCTGCACAACCACCCACTATATTGCTTTCAATCGATGACCAACAGTGTGGCCATAGCACTTAAACCCTCTGATAACAGTTTGTCTCCTACAGAGAGGAGGACCTCCATCAGGCATCCTCTGAGCCTCCTGATGAACATCCCCGTTTCTTATTTAGTTTGTTTGGGGGCTCCTAATGAGTTGTTTATTATTCACTCATTCACAGTTGTGTATTTGGCTCAACCTCCTGTGCAGAGACTGAAAGCCAATAACGGTATATAGACTTTAAGAGCATTTCATTGAATCATTCTGCATTTACGTCTCCATTTCAAATGAGCCTAGGAGACATGTGACCGTGCCTCAGTTTTAATCTGGTATTTTATTTTTATCTGGACTCTTGTTAAAGGGTTTAAGATCGCTTGAGACCATTAATGCTTCACTTTCATAATCAATCAAATCCTGTCTAAATGTCACAGAGCCCATTTTCTTGTGCCTTTCACATAAAACGAACATAGATCTGCTCGAGCCCCGCTTGTCACTCTGAACACATGCTGTTAAAAGTGGGATCTGTCAGCCCTTTCCATTTGTCTCTTTCTACTTGGGAAATGCTGGGAGATGGTTTTTTAATGAGTGGCCGAAATGCAGAGTACAGTACACACCCTTACTAAGAGACAGGAGCTCGCTGTAGAGTCAACAAAAAATGAGTGACCGCTCTTTACTCTCGGACAGCAGGGATTTTTAAAAAGTTTTCTATGTAAAGATAATTTTTGCAATATAAAAGTGTGTTTCCATTTCCCTAGAATGCTATGTCAATTGTATTATCCCTCTATACTGTACTGACTTTGCATTACTAAAGGATAAAGAAAGGACTGATGTGTTCTGATGTTGGCAGAATTGTTTTAAACCTTTCAATTTGTTGGGTGGCAATTTCGTTTTAATCGGTGCAGAGCAACTTGAACATCATATACAGAGTTTTAGATTTTGTGAAAATGCTCCCCTACTTTATGGTGGCTTTTATTGTCAGGTCTGTGTAGTTGTGTTGCAAATTCTGCTATTATATGCAAATGCAATATAATGAGTGTCCTTTTATGGATAATTCTGGAGCTGAAATCTGAGAACAGGTGAGTTTTGCCATTTAAATAGACACCAATAACCCCCAAACCCAAGTGTTACTGGGTTACTATTACTTGACCCGCAGGAGATGGCCATCTTTCCTCCACAAAAGCCTGATGTAATGGTTACATAATAATTACTGGGTCTTGTGGCCTTTCCCATAAGCACTTCCTATGTCTATTAAGGATTGGTTCTTCCTTGGAATTACTTAGTTAAACTGTCTGTCATGTCAGTCTCTTTTTTTAAAAAGGTCCATTCAAATGTCCATACTCATATTCGAGAACTAATAAAAAAGAAATAGAGTGGCCACACAGTTCACGCAACATCAAACTGCAATGAATTTAACAGGAATGAAGCATTCAAAATGAAACCAAAATTCTACCGTGTGGCTCAAAAAGATCCGCAATTGACAACACATTAACACAATGATAATGTTATGTTTACGGCTTCCAGCTGTTTTACTGCTGTAACCCGCAGAGTTGCAGCAGGGTGATCCACACAAGTGTCCCCAAAGCAAGAGAGCTGGACAGATTTCTGCTGACAGCACAACACAGCAATGCAATCTATTAGCTATTTAGAACAAAACTTGTCTTGACGTACGGACAGCAGTGGCCTAAACTAAGCAGTAAATCAAAATCTGTGCGTTTGTGCTCCTCAAACAGGTGAGCCGTCAGACAGTGACAGTTTAGCGTGAAATCATTTGGCAGTCTGCGGCTGGCCTCAGTTTGACGAAACCCCGGGAACATTCTTATTTATTTATTTATTTTCAAATGCCACCCCTATTCTTTATTTTGCTTTTTATTTTTTTAACCTTTCTATACTTTTTTTTACTTTTTCTGCTTATATTCAACATCAGTTCTCGCTTTTCCTCAGTAAATTATTTCATGCTTGGACGGGTCTCGTATTAAAATAATATTCAAAGAACATTGGGTCTTTAGCATCAAGCTTGGAAATACACCCAAGCCAGATGCTTGGCAACAGTGACAAAGCTAACTATTTATTGCAACTTCTGCCAAATAGAAAGTACGGCGCAATGAGGTTAATAATCGTTACACATGAAAGGGGGGGTTTAAGGCTTCCCAAATCGCAGATAGAAATGATTAACTTCTTTGGTGAACAACACAGACAGCAGATTTGTGCTGATAATTGGAAATGAATTTTTTTTTTCCGGGTACTGTTGTGTTGTGGGACTTCAGGCTCCAGTGAAGTGCATCTACTCTGCTCAAATTTGCAGTGGCAAGCTCTCCTCCTGCTATTTAAAGGGCCAGTTTACCCAGATTAATAAAACTGACTGTTTGCCAAAATCCCCCAGTGGTAAACTGTCTGTTCATCTAACTGCGGAGGCCTGGAAGAACCAAATGGTAATCTGCATTAAATCTCTCTACCTTATGTACAGCAGCCAGCCAATTGACGAATACCATCAGGATACAAATCTTGATCTAAATAACTATGATCAGTGAATCAAATAAGTATTTAAGTATCTATATATTTACATGTTGTTAAAATTAGCTGTGGAGGAGGGGAAAAGTTTGATAATGCACCTCGAAAGTCTTTAGATTTGACTTTGGAGGTGGGGTTGGAACTTAGACTTAAATTGTACTATTCGACGACATGAAACAAAATGTTTTCCAAATCAGCATTATGATGATGAAAGAGTTCGGGAAAGAAAGATTTTAAAAGCCGTTGAGGTTTTTTAACCCTTTAAAGCCTGATCCAAGAAAAATAGGAAGAATATTGGATTTTTTTTAGTCTGAAGTCTTTTTTTTGGCCCCTCAACAACATATGAAGAAAAAAATTGTTTTTTATTATTTTGATCAAATTAGCGTGCAATAAGTCAAAACTATATTTCCGTGTAGTCTTCTACTGGCTGTTATCAGGTATATCTGAATGTGTACAACAGGGGTTATAATTCAAAGGTTTTACCCTTGAATTATGCAAAAAGTCTCAGATCCAAAAGACTTCAGAAACCGTATGAATCAAATATGACACATTTGGCTTTATAGGGTTAAGAATCACAATGTTGTGGGGTAGAGAACCAGGAGGCCTACTTGTGGGACACAGTCGGAGGTGTGTCCAGTTAACGACTCTTCAATTCAGCTTCCCTGTGAGCCAAATTCCTACGACAGCTGTATTCACATAGTGAGTCATTTTTCCCTGCATACAATGTTAAACTGTGTTTTGCTTTACCCTTTTTCCTCTAAGGAACGAACCCCTGCCCCCACGCTCTCTACGTCCGGCCATCCCCGCTTTGCAGGTCTCCTGTGTTTTGTTTTGTTTGGTTTTTGTCCCTTTTGTCTGAGAGAATAAACGGTGGCGGGCCCACCTCAAATAACAGACTGCCAGAGGTTCTCTCCTTTTTTCGCTACAGGGGTTCGGTTCTTGTCAAGCCTTAACACACAACAGTTCACCACCAAACTGCTATTTTGAAAAACCTTCTCTTTTTGTATATACTTAACATATCCATACATACACAATACTAAGTGTTTTTCCATCATAATTTCTGAAATTGTTTATTCTATAATTTGCTAAAATCAACCCAGGTCAGCACTGGTTTTAAAAAGAAAATGTCAGCGCGGCATTTCAGTGAAAATAAATTCCCACAGGTCTGGCCGACTATATCACATCGTGACACATTGTACTTTAATCATCCGTCCCTTGATCACTACCCACCACTCAAACCTGAAGATGAGTGCATGAACAGGCTCAAGTGAGCAATATTGAAAGGTGAATGCAGGCAGATGTTGGAAAGTGTTACATTATTTTTTTTCTGACACTGCTAATATCATAGATGACTACTTAATTAAAATAAGATAAATACAATTTCAAGATTTTAGCTCTGTAATTTTTTGGTAATGTGTCACCCTCCTGGCTTCTAAATGGTATAAAGTACAGTAAAACTATGACTTACTTATCAAAGTCTTAATACATGGAGCATCAAATGTTAGCGTCTTGTTGGTGCAAATCAGGCTTGTAAAGCCCAGTGCTGCCTCTTACTACATAGACAATCTTGCTTGGAGTTACAGGGATGATTCAGCATCATGTAAAAGACCTTTGATACTGATACACTTGATCTTCCTCCAGATATCCAGTATGGCTGCCTAACATAATGTTTTGACAGCACTTGACCTTGCTGTGGCTCCTGACAGACAATAACTCCACACATCAACAGTCCTTCTACCAGCACGGTAAATTTTAGAGTGCCACCATCGAGACGGTTTTCTTATCCCCTTTACAGCAGAGATTTGCCACAATCGGATGCAACTGATAGCAGTTTCATGAGCATTTCTTTGCATTCAGCCCAGAAATCTCTTATCTGAACTGCACAGAACCTGTTTAGTTAAATGACAATGGCTTATTAGTACGTTTTATTTACAGTGAGGTCATGTTAATTTGTCTTCATACAGCATTAATATGAGTTATCTATCAATAATGTGAGTGATTGACATTATTCTAAATATAATGAATATATTTCTTTCTTTTTTTTTCAATTAAAACCATTCTGTGCCACTTCAGTCTTTTTTCCTTTTCTGTCTGACATGGAAAAGTTGGTTGAACGACAAAAATCCACCCATATCTCACTCAAACTTGAGATATGGTGCAACGATGAATTAGTACATTTGTGAGACTTGTTAAGTCCCTCATATACATCATTTTAGGTTTGTTTAATATTTACTGTTGGATTACTTCACCAAAGCCTTTGGCAGTGTTTTACCCTATAGAGTAAAAATGATCCCTCTTAACATAGATTAATGCTGAATATCTACAGTATGACTAGTTAAAATTTTATCATAAAACTTGGTTAGATCACTGAGAGTTATAAGAAAGGTTTAAAGCAGGGATCTTGACCTGTGGTCCCTGTGGGCCCCTGTCCTGTAGGCCTCAGATTTTTCCCCATTTTGACACACATGGTTTAGATTAGATAAATTGTCAAGTTTTTCAAAATTATGATTTGAATCAGATTTGTGATTTCTGTTGAAGGACAGAAACATCTTAAACCTGAAGCCAATTGGCCCTGGCAGACTTGTTTTAAAGCTAGAAACTTTCATGCCTCACATTTTTTAAAATTCTTAAAATTTGCCTGTTAATACCATAATGTCCCATGTATCATATTTGATACATACAGTTTCTGAAATATATTGCATCTGAGACCTTTTGCACCTTTTGCATCTTTGGCAAAAACATTGCTCAAAACACTGTTGTATAGGCTACTGGCTTTTTTTCCAATTATCACAGAGTAAATATAAGTTAAATAAACCATTTTTTCATACTTTTTAACGCCAGATAGAGACTGAGATTTTCCCTCCATTTTTTCTTGCGATATCCCTAAAGGAAAAGCAAATATTTTCTTACATTTTGAGCCTAAGGGAATAAATAAAATACATATACACATTTTTGCAAACACGTTAAAGTAAAGTCAATAACGACTGGATCACTGAACATTTAAGAAGTTAATCACCAAGATAATTTTATAATCAACTCAAGTTCTAGTTTGGAAGTCTGCATGTATATATTGATACACTAGTTTGTGGCTGTGACCCCGTGTATTGAGGATAAGCTTCTCACTCCTGTACAGGGAGCCCCAAGTGCTCCCCAACACGAAAAGTGGTTTAGCAAATGGAGATATGGATGAGTGCCTTTCACATGAACATGTTTCTGTCCCGACAAAATGTGAAATCAATAAAGTGGTTCTTCGTGTTCAGTCGTATCAAAAAACTTTTTCTGTTCATGAACAGTAACAGATTAACATTGCAGTTCTGGAAACTTGTACCTTGCAAACACACGACAAAATGGTGTTTTGAGCTGCACTACTAGTCTCAACTTCATCTTATCCGCTCTTCATTATGACAAAGTGCATGCTTGCGGCCTTTGCCAATTAAAACACAAAAAAGAAAAAACTTAAATTGTTTTCTTTTTAATACTTACACAGCACTCTGAGTCGATTTTTGTATGACCGGGGTTACAAATTGTTACTAACCATTACTGTTGTTGCTAACCATTAGGAGGTCACAGTGTGAGAAGGAAAGTTAGAAAGTTAAAAATAAAGACAGACTGATGTGGGTGAAGGAGGAAAACTGTACAGGAAGGAAGAGAGGTTACAGGTGAAGGGGACAAAACGATTAAGAGAGTTTGATAGAGCTAGAAACATCAAGAGTCAGAGAAGAAAAGACTGTCACACTCTCCTCATCCAGGGAGGTTCTGGGGCCTGGATTTTGTTTTCCCGCTGTTCTGATGACCCTATGCTCTGCCCGAGGGGGTGGAAGGTGTGCCAAAACCATGAGGGTAAAGGCACACACTGGGAGATTTATTGAGGGCAAGAAAATAGGGGTTACCAGAGCAATAGAAAAAGGAAGAAGGACAAAGCTTTTGTAGTCTCACCCATCGTCTGAAAGGGGAATTAAATGTGAACAAATATCATCCTGGAATTATGCTAAATGTTGTGATTGTGTGACATCAGGTCTTTGTGGAGTACAGGGACCTGGTCGACCGCTTTGTGAAGTTGTGTGGGGAGAACCAATTCACAGCTGTGACGAAAACGAAGGAGATGGTAGAGGACTTAAGGAGGAACAAGCCCCTGTTGTCTCCTATCAGCATCGGGTGGGACAGATGTGGAGATGGTCCCTTCATCCAAGTATTTGTGTGTCACTCTGTACAATAAACTGGTCTGGTCCACCAACACAGAGGCCGTTTACAAGAAGGGCCTGAGGAGGCTCAGGTCCTTCAATGTCTGCAAACAATGCTGCAGATGTTCTATCGGTCTCTTGGGCCAAGTGCCATCTTCTGCTGTGTCCTGGGGTGTTGTCATCAAGGTAAAGGATGCCAACAGACTGAGAGAAGTCATTAAGAAAGCAGAGTCTGTTGTTGGCTCTGAGCTTGCCACCCTGGAGGAGGTGGTGGAGGACAGTATGCTAGCAAAACTGCTGTCCATCATGGACAATTCCTCCAACCCCCTCCACAAAATACTGGACAGGATAAAGAGCAGGTTCAGCAACACACCCATTCAACCCCGCTGATCTAAGGAACGATACAGGAAATGGTTCCTACCATCTGCAGTAAGACTGTAGAACTAATCTGCCTCTGCCAAAGCCTCAATCACCAAACTGGACTAACCACAGAACTGTATAGTATTTGGTTTTCATTTTATTGTACGGTATTGTATTCTACCACTGGAATATTACTGCAACCAAATTTCCCTTTGGGGATGACTATTCTATTCTATTCTATTCTGTGAAAAGTTGTTAAAAAAATACAAACATGCTTCCTGGATAACCCAACTCAAGCTGGTCTTATGTTTATAAATGGCTCCATACATGACCAGAGTTAATCACATAATTCAAGAGTACTTTGAATTGTTAGCGTTTAAAAATACCTTCATTGTCATGAAGGTAAGTTTCTATATAAGATGGAAAAGCACAACCACAAATACCCAGAGAGAGCAAGCGACTCCCTCTTGCTAACCACAATCCTGAGTTTTTACCGCCCCTTCATTGTAAGAACTTCTCCACTTTGACTTAATTTGCTGGAAATCACCGGTGCATACAAGGGGAAATCACTGTGACTGACACCAAACGGACAAGGCCATCTTTAACTCGCTCTGCAGATTACCTTGAAGGCCTCTTTTGTTTTTGATGTTGTAACAGGATGTAACACTGAATCAATTGGAAACTCCAGCAGATATGTCTTTCCCAATGCTCTTCGGTGAATACGGTATAGACTCTGACAATTGTGTGTGGGGGGGTGGGGGGGGAGCATAGGGATATGTGCAGCAATCATGAACCTGAGCTTCGGATGTCTTTACTAACAAGCCGTGCTGGGGCCTCGCTCACGCTGTGTCAGCAGTTCAGGGGAAAGGCAGAGGGCAGCCCATCATCGTTCTCAGGTAATTAACGGCTTTTATTTGTTCCATGGCCGGGCATTTGAGGCTCGAAGGGGTTTGAGGAGTGAGAACATGTTCAACACTTTTCCACAGCGGCGCTAACTGGTGCTGGAGGAGATGACCTTGAACCAACCGTGTTTAAATCAGTGTTCTGTGCTTCTTCTAGTCAAAACAGAACACATGTCCAGCTGTATTAGCATATTCAGATATATGTATCTGTGTGCTATATATGCTTATTTTGATACAAAATTATCCAAAATCGAAAAACTATAAGGTACAGAACAAGGCATTCTCCCTGCAGGCATGTTAGGAGAACGAAATGATGATGCTATTACAATATATATGTCCTTGTCTCTTAACCCTTGTGTGATTTTCATATTGTTGTTTCTTTTCCAGCGTCTGTGGGTTTGATGGACCCGTCAAGTGAAACAGATTAAAAATAATTAAAAAACAAATCAGAGAGAAATATAAATATATTTAAGGAAAATAAATAAGTAGAAATAATAGAAATAGAAAAGGTAGAATATTTTTTTAAAAAAGGGAAAATCAAAATAATGAGAATTTTACTGCATTATTATAGTCATGGCCGGTTTCCGTCTGTTGACAAATGTGTCTTTTTGAAGCCTCAGGCTATAAGTTATTTGCTCCATATTGTAGATTATAGATAGAACATACAAGCATATAAACACAGCTATAGATGGTAAATTAATAAGCAATGCAAATGAAGATAAATGAGGGAAATACAATTTTAAAAATTATAAAAAATCTGAGAGAAAAATAAATCTATATGAAAAAATAGAAATAAGAAAAGAAGAAAAGAAAATATCAAAATAATAAGAATTTTACTGCATCACTATGGTCATGGCCGGTTTCCATCTGTTGATATATAAACAATAATATAAATAAACAAATATAAAATAAATAAATATGTCTTTTTGAAGCCTCAGGCAATAAGTTACATCCACATTTTGTATGTTGGGAAGGCTTTAAAACAAAGTGTTTCAGTTTTTAGGCAGTTTATGACAATTTACGACAATTCTCAGAAAAAAACTTGAATTTCTGATGACTAATATGGCATATCACACATAAGCTACAGGAAAACGATAAAACGTGAATGCACCAATACAGTTGGAAAGACTTGCTATTAAGCTGAGGGAAAAATCAAATCCAGTTTCTAAGGCATCCAAAAAGTTACCACCACTGTGGCTTGGGACAGGTCTCTCTCATTTGATGTAACAACCGTTATTACATCACACCGAGTCGCTGCATTTCATCCACGCAGGTTTGATTTCATTTGATTTGTACGGAAGCCCTCGCCTCAGGGCAGTGAGTGTCAAGTTGCAGCTCACCTGGTAACGCAAGGGAGCCATTGCAGAATATAAATTGGATTTTAATTATGCGGCTGTTCTAGTTTTCACTCAAACAGAGGGCCATTAATTCAGAGAGACAGACGTGTCCCGGCCCTGCAAGTTTCCCAGGAGATGAAGGCACATTGCTTTGACAATGTCAGCTTTGCAGTAAAATATCTTACACAACATATTCTGAAAGGTTCAAAAGGTTTTTTTTTTTTTGCTGTGGTTCTGCCTCACAATAAGAGCTTTTTAAAAAGCACACCACAAACCCGATAGATATATTCCTGTCAGCTATCTGTTATCGACGTAAATATGAAGGATGAAGACAAGACTGTGCACAACACTCGCTGTTAGAATAATCGATAAGTCTGAACAAATTGGAACATTAATGTGCGATGCAGTCTGTATTTGTTTTGAAAAATGTAATGTACGGTATGAAACAAGCCCTGCCGCAAATGTTGTGCCCTTTTAGTTGCTCTTAGTGGTGGGACATCATCTAACAAAGTGATTTAGAGTTTTTTCCTCGGCCAAGATAGAGGATTTAAGACCATCAGAAAGATGGCTGTTATGAGTTGGCATTTGACAAAGATAAGTCCTTGCACAACATGTCTGGAGATGCAATCTGTTGCCTTTTGAAGGTAAGTAGAAGATTTGATCGGCATCATTTTTCATTCTCCCCTTTATCAGCATAGAAAACTTAAGGACAGGTTTATTCTCCCGCTCTTGCTGAGTGGTCTTTTGAGAGGTGCTTAAGGATAAAATGCCTACTTGAATTTGGGGGCATACCATATCTAAAACTTTGCTTTGCATCCATGCCAGTGAATATGTTACATTTGATCAATACAGAGCAATATTTCACCATTTACTTATTTTTAGATTCAAGAGATGAAGAATAAATTGAGTCATTTAGTAGAAAAAATAAATATGAATATACACCAAAGACTTTATCAACAGTTCGTTCTTGCAACGATTCCACAAACATCACAAAGTCCAATCCAGGAGCCTTGTTGTATATTCGACTGATTCAAAGACGAAAAGGAGTCGGGTGGATAATTCAACTGAACTTTAGTGAATAATAAAAAAAGGATGAACAAATCATACATTACAATACTCGACAGAGTGTAGGTGCTCGGCTAACATAGCTCTTTTTCTCGGTAAATTCCTCAATTCTACCCCTTCGTCTAACCTTCAGTTCTTCTTGCACTTGTGCAAAGCATCATGGGATATTGAGTCCATTCTGTTAAACGACCACAAATAGTCAGTTTTGAACCAGATACTAACTATAAAATGCTAACTAGATTTATGAACTAACTGCAACTAAAATAATTACCCGATATTAAAATATAATATCCCAAATAATAAGTCCTAAACAAATCCTGGTTAAACCCAAAACAAATTCTCAACAGCCTCTCTTTGTCACCTGTGTTGCTTTAGGGAGAAATAGCTCTGAATCAATTACATCTCTGCCCGCAGTCTTCCTCACCGTGTCCTGCTGTGGGCTCCGGGATGCGGTAACCTACAGCCATATGCTAATCAGACTCGCATATGTCGCCTGCGAGACTATCAAAGAGCCCTCGAGGACCCGGAGGACGGAGCACGGTGCGGGGACTGGGGTGGGTGGTGCTGGATGAGAGGGGAAGTTGTTGCCCTCTGCTCGTCTTTGGGTTGCAGCGTGGAGAGACAGAGAGAGACGGGCTGTGACTGGGACAGTCTGGTGTGGAGAGCACTGCCAGATGGAGAGATTTTGCCTGCGGACATTCACACTTAGTGGGAGGCTTGTGGATGTATACAGAAAGATTCCAAAATATTCCCCCCTTTACTTTGATGGCAATAAAAAAAAGAAATAAAAATGCTATTCTTTTTTTTTCTTTTTTTTTTATATATGGCATTTCCCTCTTGGCTTATAATGAATTATACATGTTCAAATCAGAACTCCATAACCACAAAGTGCTTTTTTTTATTATGTTAGTGAAGTCTGAGATCTGTACGACCAAAAAACTCCCTCAATTATCAGAAAGAGGAAAGGTCCAGACTCATGAGTTTTGTAAACAAAAAAAATTATTATTTATTCTTGTCTAATTAAGAAGTATGTGTGTGTTATATGAATATATTGTGTACATTTCAGTTGTTTCCATGGCAAATACAAATGAAGCCTTTAGTGTACAGGCCTCTTACTCATAGAAGTTACCAATTACTTTTACCTTCCTTTGAAGACTTCTGATCTCTTTCATCTACAAAAAGGCTGCAGATATTACAAGAAAAAAAAGGATTAACTCTATGTGGCCGTTGAAAGCAAGGTAAAATACATTCTGCTTTGAATGAATTACACGGCAGGCTGAAACAAAATGGCAAACAATATGAATCAGTGAGACGCACTGTCTCATCAGAGCTGCTAAGGAGCACTGGACCTTCGTAGGATATTAAGACTCCAGACTCCCAGACAGCCTGGAGGCAGAGCTGCAGACCTGACAGCAGAGGAGCACTTGGGGTCAGTGGGTATTCTGCGGCCACATTCATAAGCCGTGCCCGACACGCTGTCAACATGTCATGGACCGAAAGGTCCTCGGTTCAAGACTTACATGCTCACCTCCCTTAGCTCAAAGGTAAAAATATCCAGACCGACTGTCCGTGTGGAAGATTCAGACCCATTTGTCAAACAGCATTTCTTAGTAATTACAATTATTCTATTTCGTCCATCATGCCTAACACAAATTATGTTGGGCAGTGTGATATTTCTTATCACTCTGGTAATAACTTTATGTGAGCTTCCTCAGCCATTTTGGCAAATGATGGAAGTTGTACATTGTAATATTCTCTTGTTTATCTCAACGCAGGACTAGGATATTTCAGAAACTTGAGGAAACTGTCCTTAAGGGGAACCACAACCTCACTGGCAATGTGTGAGAGTCAAAAAATGAGTCCCGAAACTAGTCCTGCAGCTCTTGAGAAATGAGTGATGTTAGTGGATGGCTGGAGAGACTGTCATAATGTTTTATTGTTTTTTCTCAAAGAAGTGGCGCATCAATTACACTCACAAAACAGCCAAAGGTGTCCAGTAGTGACTAGGAAATTATGAAACCAGGAGTCTTAAAGACAGCAAACTGCCTGTAAGAAGGTCCTCACATTGAAGAGTCCTTCCTAAAAAATATGAATTCGACTTCCCACCCTTCTGTCCATTGTCTCCACCCCTCATTCCTAGTAGGGTTGAGGGAATTTTACATTCACACATAAGGGAAATTTAGATTGACCTAACATTTACACTTCTGGATGGTGGGAGGAAGCCGAATTACACAGATAGAACCCAGACGAACATGGAAAGACCATGCAAACACCACAGAGACCTTGCAGAGCCGGTCCTAGCCTCCACGGGGCCCTGGGCATAGTTTGATTGTGGGGCCCCTCTATTTCTGCCCATAACACTGATTATTGATCATTCAGACGCATACGGTAAACAGATTGAATGTTTTACACATGGAACACTTGACTCTGTTGCTTGGAAGAACATGAAAGCAGACAGATTGGCTAACTTGGGGGGGTAAAATACATTTGGTTAAATTAGCATGCCTTTGTATGAATATACATCTTTGATGACAAGGACTCTTGTCATCAAAGAGGGGCCCCTGGTGGTCAAGGGGACCTGAGCAGCTGGATAGTTCGCCTGTGACTTGGTTTGGCTCCGAGCCCTGGACTATGCTTTGTAAAATATAACTACTTCATCTCAAATATTTCACTATAGCTTGCGATTGCGACACAAGCAATTCAGCTTAGTGCTTCCAATTTTCATGTTTAATGCCTTTGTCACATTTGGTTAAATAGAAATGTTCACGTCAGAGTAAAGCTAAGATTGGTTTTCAATTTTGTTTCGGTGAAACCCTTTTTCGATCATTGCTGGAGACAGTTCTCATTTGCAAATACTTCTTCAGTTGATTATTTCTGTTCATTTGTAGGTTTGGGTTATTAGACAAATTGAAAGAAAGAATGTTTCCCATCCTGAAAGTAAATCAAAAAGGCTTTATTCATCCATGAAGATAAAAACTCAATTTAAATCAGCTGGTAAACTTGTAGAAAAGTGTTGCCGAGACAAAAGTGGAAATCATCAGAGATTGCATGAGAGTCGGGCAAGACACACAGATTAACTATTAGCGAATTACAGAGAAAGGAACTCACAGCCAGCGATCTACGTCTAGGGTGCAGAAAAGCTCCTTCTCCTTGACATTACCAGGATTTACACCATATGTGTTAACAAGCTCTGTAATCCTCACTGTTAGCTTTCTGTCTACCCACATTGTCTTAAAACTGAGTCAAGTTATGCTAAACCTGTTCCTGAAACGATATTTCATAAGGCTTTCTGATGTTACGGCTATTTCCTCATCAAGGGTCCAAGCATGTCCTTTTTATCTGCCAGTGATCTCTCACTTTCGTGATTGTCAAGGAGTAAAATGCCAACTTCCCTGTACATCATAAGAGATATGAAACATTACAAGCCACCAGAAGAAGTCCTTCCAGCAGCAAAGAAATCCAAACAAGCGCAAACAATGTTTCCAAAAACCCTATACAACTCATTTCTTGGTTTTATATCAGATATCAAAGTGTGGAACCAAAGACACTGACAAATTCATAAGACAATGCCCAGTGGGATGGCTATTCAAAATATATGTTTAAAACCAGGCATAAAAGATCAGTTAAATACTGATTTGATCTAATTAACCCACTGACTTAAAATATATTTTGATGCAGTTTCCTTCATTTACAAATCAAGACACTTCATGAGTATTAAGAGTATGTGGCCGCTGGTGATCATGACAGCAACTTCATGCAAACTGCATAAATAGCCTGATCATGATAGATGTCCAATCCATTACGCCTCTTTCCTCCTTATGTAGAGTTCTTAAATGAAAGACTTTTCTTGCATTTTCATTACTTTAACGGATGCCATTATGGATCAATTTAAAGTATTAATATATCACCCATATGCATATATTGATAGATTGATTGAATTCCCACATGCCAAACATTGAAAAGAATAAAGACCATCCCAAGAAGTTAGTCATTAATTTCAAAGCTTTACTAGGACAGAAAATCATTAGACCAATTTTTGGGGGGTTCAGCAACTTTAAAAGCAGAAAAAGAGAAGCCTCTGTTGACAATAAACACACGGAAGCACACATGTCTTGTATAAACCGGAAAATAAAGACAATAAGCTATTAATTCTGTTTCGTTATTAATAGTGAATGATATACTCATTGTGGATGCGCTGACCTTGCATTTCATTGTCAGTAATGGGACAATTAACACAGCTGGTTTAGTAAATGCTGTTGTGCAAAGGTTCAGCCCCATTGTTATGTTTTCTAGAACGTGTTAATGTGTTCACATTGTGACAGAGTGGTTGAGGATGCATAAAAGAATAAGTGGTTTTCACACATACATAAGGCATCACAGAGTCCAGGACAGACATTGCATCAGCTTATCCAAACTTTTTCCTTTCTTTATTGCACTCTTAACTACAATTTGAATTAGGTTTGATTGCTTTCAGGCTGATATCATTTAATATTGACCACTGTCCGAGCCTTTCTGTTTGATTCTCCTTTTTACTTGCATGCCTAATTTTTTAATTAATCCAACAATATTGTTTGGAAGGGTTCAAATTTCTGTCCCAAGTCTAGCACTGCTGTGAGTCTTGTTAATAAGTGGCCTATCCAGCTAAAAGGATGAAAAACATAAGAAGGAAACGAACAGTGATGTGATTTAAATGCTTTAGAGTGATGAAATGTTTGTCTAAATATGGAAGAATACGGACTGCAATGTTAAAACACCGGGACCGGATATTGTCCGTCTCGTTGCCCATTTTGGTACTCTGCGAATTCTCACTCGAAGTGCACCTTAAAACTCATTGAAAAGTAAGTCAGGTCAGGCTGTCTCAAAGTCTGTCCCACTGCCATTGTTAAAATGGGTCATAATATACCTGGCTAAGTATTTAAAGCCGTATGTTTGGAGGCACTTCACAAGCTAGGTTTGGATGAAAAGAGAAAAAAAAGAAAGAAAAAAATCCAACTAAAATCTATTTTCGAATCAGCACGAACCATCTGAGATTTATTATTGTTGATTATTTAGCTATTGTTGGTTCTTCTGTGTCTTTAGCCTCTGGTGATCATTGTTTCACATCAACCTTGGCATAGAAGTGACCCAAAATTCCAGCCCATTAGACTATTCAGTATCTCTAGAGCTGCTGAGGCGTTCTGTAGGGATTTGACTACTACAGAAATTCAGTCCTGCTTCACATGGCTGCACAGCCTGACATGTTAATACACACTGTATGTTCCATATCTAAGTTAATCGCCCTTGTAAGGGCCCCAGTATATTAGACAACTGTCGACGATAAATCAAGCCTGAATACCTGAGAATCTGTCACTGCAGGCGACGAAATTCCCCAACAATATTTCAGAGTCTAATTTTATGAAAGAGCGTCTCCAAGTGCAGTGTGTTGTGCTTTAAGGCACGTGTGTCCGAATACCATTAATCAGAACCAAATCTTTGAGGCCCCAAAGCACAGGCTGTCGACTACACGGGAAAGCAAAAGCCCATCCATCAAGCAATTGTATATCTGCTTTTAGTGAAGATAATTGTGATCACATCTACTTAATTGTCATAATCGCCCTTACTTGTCGGCTAAGCATTCATCTTTTTCTGAAAACAGCCGGATAAATATGACAAATATGTCCTTTTCACTTTTTATAGAGTTGGCATCCTGATAAAAGTCGACAGCCTTTTAATGACAACCTGTCCTAAATGCTGAGCACGTTTTGTAGTGTGACACATCTGCCCATATATGCTTTCTTTGTAAAAAATAAAGCAATAAAAAGGCAACGGCACAAATGCCTTATACATGTTTGGATAATGATGTTGAAAAAAATAGTTATTTTCATCAATGAGAGTAGTAAAATAAATTATTTTTAGGGTTGCACATAAAAAAAATAAGAAAAGAAATCCCTAACTTCTGTTGTTTGTTTGTGAAATGAATCGCACTGTTCTTTAAATAAGATTAAAACAATTACTTTCGGAGATGATATTCAGAGAGAAACATTACATACATGCTTTAACTGTCTCTGTGTGTCTTTGTTTGGTCAAATAAAATAAAAAAAAGAGAAAAATACCATGACCATACTACACACCCTTAAAAGGAAGTGGGGAGGGGGACTTGGGGGCCTTAGCATCACTTCTACATTAACCAGGAAACTCACAAAGATTTTAAAAATATCACTTTTGTTATCTTTCTCATATTCCAAGAGATACAGTTTAACAACGTTTGGATGAAAATATTTCATTAAGCGATTAGAGGAAGCTATTACATTTTTACATTTGTTAATCGATTATGTACCATAAGTGCTTAACATGTATAAAAAATGTTAATGAAGATATATTTAACATGTCAGGTTATGGGGAAATTAAAAAAAGACTTCAGTCATGATTTTTTTTTCATCTATATATATATATATATATATATATATATATATACACATTTTATTTTTTCTGTTTTGGTGGAGGAAAAAATCCCCCAAGCTCAAGCTATATAGTTTACAAAGTGTGATGTAATCAAGTTTTTCTGTCAGTGTTGTGACCTCTGCTGCAGTTATTCTCGTGGAAATCACAAGTCAGGGATTTGAAAGATTTAAAAAAATCACTTCAGATTGGCCCAGTTTAGATTCTATGGGTAGTTAGTTATAAAAGCATCAGTTGTGGCAATCAGAGGGAAGTGTCATCATGTGGGGTAGTTTCCAAATCCACGTTGTCGAACGGTAAAGATCAGAAGGTTATTCACAGAATGCACTTCAAATGTGTAACGAGGGATTTGGGTCAGCACTGGTGTCTGGTCTGGGGAAACTACAGAGTTTTTGGTAACCTGAAATACAGGAGACAATGTGACTGGGAGCCAAATATGAATAGCACAGAGTGTTCTATAAAACTAAACCGCAAGAGATTTCTGAGGAGCCTGAGGGACTATCATAGGTAATCATCCAGTGAGGAATGAAGGTTTCAACAAAAAAGAAAAAGAAATGGAAGAAAAGCTCCAGGTGTGTAGTAGCCCAAAACTGGTGGAATGCTCCAACAGGGATCCCCTCTGGGACAGGACTCACATTCTCCTCACAAAACACACCAGAACCCTAACAGGAAGTGGGGGACCAACACAATCTGAATATAAAAAAGGAAAAAGTATTTCAGTTTAGAATTTCAAGAGAATTTCTCCACTTTTTTTTCCAGTTTATTTAAACAATTATCTAATTTCTACGTTGAAGTGTTTTTATAGTGCAAATTTGAACAAATTAAGCTACCTTGGTTTAAATGTTATTGACGCATTCATGCATGAATTCTGATCACTTCAGTCAGGATTTATTTTTTCCAAAGTTGATTTTATTAAGGCATAAAAAATGTGAAACTTTCTTTTTGTCAAAACTGTGTTTATTCAAGGATTTTTTAAGCAGACGTTTTAAGATGTGTTACTAATTAAATACTGTATGTTACAATGATAACATACTTCGACATTTGTTAACAAAATGCATAAACATAGAACTTTGCATGCAACTCTCATCCTATTCGAATATCGATTACTATCTCATTCCTTCTCTCACTCCAGCTCATTCAAACCCTTGATTTATTTTAGTCTATCTCAGCTCCTATTTAATAGTATTTTATTGTGGCCTTTTTATCTATTTTCTTTGCATGATGCACCAGTGTCCAATTCAGTGGGTCATGCCCATTTAGAACACAACGACCCAAATATACACAAGAAAATGGCTTTTAAATAGCTGTAAAAAACAAAAAAGAATAAAATGCCTGAAAACATAGCTTCACGTGTCAACTGGCAGTAACTTTGATCCTTGAGAAACTAAAATGCTTACATTTTGTCTTCTCTTGTCAATTTCAGGTCTTGTTTTCTCTGTTCGCTTGTCAATTTGGAAACGCATTAATTGCCGGTTTGGTGATGTCCTCTGTTGTGCAGAGAAAGCTCCACATGTGTGGCATTGTACGGCTGAGATGGGGTTGTATATTTTGCTGAGTGGGTAATTGTATATTTGGTTGCTGATGCATTTATTACATCAATGTCAGACCGTTAATTACATGGATAGCCATTCAGTGATTACTGTTATGGCGTGACTTGTCTCCCATGCTAATTGACACCACAGCTCTGAGAGGTGAGATTTGATAGGATTTATCTCATTTCTATATGTGAAATAATGGTGAAACTTTGAATATCCTAAATTGCTCAGTCTGCATAACTTAGAGGATGGAGGAACCAGGAGTGTGATTAATGGCATTTCAATATACACACTATTTATTTAAAGGTAATAGAGGCAAGTCTTCTGCAGATAAATCCCCCTGATATAACGTTCCACAGGGAAAGATAACCAAAATAGACTTTTTGGGAATGTGGTGCCAGATTTTCACAAACGATAAGGACAAGAACACCCTACGCAAAATCAAACATGACATAGGATCAGTCAGGCAGTGTTTATAATGTCAGAAATAGAGAAACTGAATATCAAGAGGCTGTTTCCAGAACCTCTGCATTTAAATATTAGAAAAAGGTTAAAAAATCATTTACTCTTACATTGATTTTGATATTTCCCCCCTTTACAGTTACTTTGAAAACACAGATCTTTAAAAAAAAATCAATAAACACTTATCTGCATTCATTTCTGAGAGTAAATCAGATTCATTGAGTCCAAAGATCTCCTTTTATCTTATCCAAAAAACAAACTCAGATGGTTCACGAAAAGTCCCACGGTGTTTTAGAAATGAAACGCACGATGGTTTCAAAAATAGAACAACAAATGTTTGGTAACACAAAACTTTTCCAAACGTAAAAATGCAAAGAGGAATGGGGCATTAAGGTCCCAGAACATCAAGTATCACAAGCAAAAAAAAAAAAAAAAACGGAGTAGCTCACTAGTGACATGGGCTTAAGACAAAGACTCAATGCCTACCAAACAAAACCCAGAGCTTAAATACACAAACCAATCACACAATAGCCCACAATGAGAGGGCGGGGCCAGACCACATGACATACAGCGGCCCCTAGTGGTCAGAATAGCCATAGCGCCTAACACAGACATACTAAAGGCCTTTAGACAACTGATTTTGTTTTATTTTTATAAGTGTTGTTTTTGTTTTCTTTTGGTTTAATATTTGAATAAAGAACAACAACAACAAAATAGGTGTACATTTTTTGACACTGACTGTGTGTTTTCCCACAGCTTTGACAACACGAAGGCATCTTGAATGAGCCTCCAACCCTGAGGATGTTCACAGCTCTCCGCCATCTGACTAAGCACCAGCTAAATGACGTTGCCTCTGGATGTTGCACACTGTCAGTCTCACACTGGGCAACATCTGTCCCGCGATGCCACACAAAAATGCCCTCCTCGCACAATTGAGTTTTGCCATGCAGCAATGTGAAGGACAGATTACGGATGGCTAGACTGACGAGGTAAAACAAGTTCGCAAAAGTATGACGTCATCAAACCGATGACCATATACTAGACTCAGGTGTCCTAACAGGAAGTACGATTCCACAGAATAGTGATATGCCTATGTATTACTTTGCCCAACTCTTAGTTTGCAGGTAAAATAACTCAAATGGCATTTCGGATGTGGATTTTATTTTATTTCTTTTTTTCTCTCATGTTGAGCCACTGAAGAAAGGCCCCAGCAAAGTGAACTCTAAAGATAACCTTTCTTATTTCCTCCAGATCCGAGTTGCTACTTTGTTATATGAGCAGATGGTGGAAGATAAAGGACCACAAATGCACACTCAACTATAGAGTGTTAGAGGGAAAGCTGAAGTTATTAACTTGTGGGGAAACTGAGGAAATAAAGATTAGACTACCAGAAAACACAAACAGGACCAAATAGGACAAAGAGGAGCAAAAACAAGGCAGTTGTGGCAAAGTTTAGGGATTAAAACTTAAATACCTAGGGAGAGGGATAAGTTAATGTGCAGCTGAGGGTAATGAACACGTGTGAAGGTAGTCAAGCTGATAACCAGGACTACAAGAAACAAAAAAAAAATAAAAGGAATCATAACGAAGCACCAAAGCAAACACATGGAACCAAAAGAATAGATACAAGAAATACATCAATACAATATTAGAGTACAGTAGAACCTATACATACGAATTCAATTCATTACGGGTCCTATTTCGTATCTTAAAATGTTTGTATGTTGGTTCAAATATTCCTGTAAGAATACACTGTAATTTGTATAATTTGTTCCCCAGCCCATAAACCTACGATAACTCCTTAATAAATACTGCAGATAATTACGCATAGCAATAAAACAAATGCATTATATAAGGGAGATGTGAAAAAGTAAATTAGAAAGAATTAATCAATAAAAAGGGTTTTTATGGCACTTATTGGCGAACGGATGAGTAGGCTAGGTGATGCAGGGGATGGAGGAGACGGTGGTGACCGAGATACAGTTTGTACTGTAACTTACTCTAACTTCACTACGTGAACCTTAAACTAAGTTAGCATATGTATTTTTATTTAACTTTTATATTATATATGTTTTTTTTATGAATTTGACGCTGTCACACAACAGTGATGTCCTGTTTTGTCCTGTTTTCATGGTTGCTTGTCATTTCCTGTTTTATTTTGAAAAGTAAATCTCTTCTTGTTTCAGGTCACTTGAACTTCCCTGTATCTGTGTCTGACTGTCTTCCCTGATCACCGAATGTGTTAGCCTGGGCTTCTCTTCCCCTCATGTGCCCAAGAAGTCCTTGCCTCGAATCTCCACTTAGTTTTTCCTCGTATGAGCAAAAATGATTTTTTTGATATATATATTTTTTATTTACTATTTTGTACTTTTTGACTTGCCTTCCACTCCCTGCGAGTGCGTTCTTGTTGAATTGAAATCCTCATTTTTGCCATCTCTATGCCTGAGTCCTGTTTTAAGCCTAGCCTGACAGACATCATACACGTCGCATGTTGAAAATTAACTTCGGGTGTCGAGTCGAATATTTGATAGAATTTCACTTCGTATGTTAAAAAATGTGTATGTTTAGGCAATCATAAGTAGAGGTTCTACTGTATACTATATATGGACTATGGTCACTATTTAAACCAGTGAACAGTGACAATCAACATGTCACTGGGGTCATCAGGTGGGAACCTCCTTTCATCAGTGTTTCAGGACAAGACACACAAACAGATACAGCAAACTGAAATACTATATATATAATATTTAGTATTTGTAGGGCAGGCAGCAGTAAACACTCAACAGCTGAAAACAATAGACTTGAGCTCTAACCATTGTTTTTCTCTCACCCCAAAGGTTTTGTAGAAGTTCCAAAAATGTTGCCACTCAGCATTTGTCGTCATGCAATGCCGAGATAGGATGAATCTGAACATGTTTAAAGTCCAGTGTCGCATGCACACGTATGTGGAAACATCTGTATGCTCAGTTTTCTTTAATTTATTTGATTTATTTTTGTTCAGTCAGTTGTTTGTGCATTACAGAACAGATTCTTGAAACTTGGACTCAGTTCTTCCATCTATAATACAGACAAAAATCATTTCAACCTACCATGAATAAGACATATCGAGATTAATAAATATTCAAAATTACCAAGGACAAATCATTGCCACAGATAATTACATTTGCACTATTTGGCCTGAATTATTTAACATAATGTGTGTCAACCCCTTTTTTAAAGCTGAAGTGAAAGAGATCCCTAACCGACCAATTAGGAACCATTGCTATACTCATCAAGGCCAATTAATTAAGGGGGCTGGAAAAATAATCAACAATACACAGCGGACGGGGCTGTGGAAACGTGGAAGGCTGCTCTGGTGCTCCGCTGAAAAACATCGGTGATGGGGGTGAATGAAAGGTAAGTCAAGGTGAGAGCTCATTAAGCGCGAGGTTTAGGGCGGAATGACATCCTGCTAATTCAGATCCCTCTCCTCAACTCGATCACAGCAGAAGCATCCAACCTTCCAATCTTGTTTTTCTACTTAACTTAAGCTGAAATGATCACGCATTTACCATGCAAAGTTAAAACATTTCCACCATAGCATGAAGAGGATAAATAATAAATGGAATTATGAAGGAAATTTGAACTGGTGTGCAAACCTGGGCCAGTTCAACACAACTTAAAACGAAAGGCACAAAAAAAAGAACATTATGTATAGAGTAGATGCTGGAAATGGAAGTCTTTTAAATAAATATTGCTTGAATCGTCTCTAATTAAAGCGGATAATCAGCCAGTTCATTTCAGGGTGTCAGAGTCTCAGGATGTTCACCGTCTGCTCTCTGATATGGTAACAGTGAAATTTAATACTGTTGTTTCAGAATCTAAGCTATGCGATAGACCTCAGTCAGGACTGACATCAGGTTAGGAGTGTATGATTTTCTGAAGATCGAATCGGCTTGAATTTATTAGTACCTTCGAAATATCAAGACATGTCATTGGAATTTATATATGAATAAAATTGATTAGTTCAACTGAACTGGGTGGAGCTGAAGTGCTCATTCAACATTTCAAAATGATAAAGCTGTTTTCAATCAAAATCGTGGAAATTGTTCTGTTTGCTAGCAGTTTATTTAAAAGACTTTGGTTCGTTTTTGCCAGCTCTTATTCAAAAAATGCTTTTGCTGTTGATTTCTATATATATATTCATTGGGCAATGTAGCTGTAGTTAAATGCAATATTCATTAAATAAATCTAATTTAGACTGGTTGGGGTTTTTAAACCATAGTCTGGGTAAAGATTTACCTTAGGAAAAGAAAAAGATTTTAGCATCCATGAGAATCTGCTTAAAGAAGCAAAGGAGCCTGGTAGACAAAGATTTGTCTTCTTTTCCACACAGCAGGCGAGAAGTCTGGTGAACAGTTTTTTTTTTCTCCTCACGTCTCAATTCAGCAAGTGCTGACAGACCACTGGACTGTCTCTTTGATAAAGCCCGAACTTAACCCGTGGTGCAGAGCAAGGCAATATCCTCTTCTTTTTGTCTTCCCCTAATTAGTCACATATTAGAAATGCAGTGAGAAACAATCTAATTAAGAGGTGCCTGACTCAATTCTCTTGAAGAAAGTTCAGAAAGGGAGTTAGGGAGAGAGATAGAGAAACAGAGGCTGAAACACAACAGAGAGGTGAAGTGAGTTCAATCAGAACTAGCCGTCTTTCCATCGGTAAACAAGTTATTGAATCTGTCATGTCCGTTTAATGTTGGCACCTCCGTATGTTACATACCTGCAGAAAGCTGTAGCCTGTCAAGACTCACCACGCTGGGCCGAGAACTGCGATTAATCAGCACAAGTCGGACTATATGCCTAAGCAATTCCCCTCTCTGTGAGCGGTAACGCAACAAAAACGCACCGACAAAGCGAATGTACGGAGATGAAGTCATTTATCTTCAGGCTCATTTAACACCAGTAATCTTGTTTTGACACAGACTGAGGTCGATTGCATTTTTCAAATTTGTATCCATATGTTTTTGTGATCCTTTGTTGCCTGATACTTTTAAAAAAAAAGTGCTGATTCAACTCTGGTTGAGAAATAAAACTATTGATAAATTTTTAAAAATTATTAGAATCACCATACAATTTTAACTAAGGCACAATCAGACATCTTGGAAATTATAAGACTGATTTGAAACTTAGATCACGTCATAGCTAGTATCGGGATACGTTTTAGCTGCTGTCATCGTTGTTAACGTCATTATAGGAATAGAATTTTAGCACATTCAAATTCTCCCATAGACCAATCCTTGGGATTTCTTTTTATTGGTGCTTTCTGTAAGGGGCATTAACTCATTGGCTGCCAAAGACGTCTATAGACGTCAATTCAAATACAACCGTTCGCTGCCAAAGACGTCTATAGACGTCTTTTATGTTTTAAAACGCGAGTGGCTTGGGGGACGATCTGCTAAAGGTTGTCCGTAAATATCGGCTTCTAGACAGAGTATGTAGTAACAAATTCACCCTCTAGGTGGCAGTGCCACTTTTGATGGGAGATGAGCATAGATTGTAGGCAAATAAAAACAAACGCAATGGTTCGCTATGAGAGAAATGGCGCCGGTGAGACGCACGTCGAGGAAGTAGGAATAAGGTAGAAACAATTTTTTTTTCCTGATGAAAGAAGAGAGTCTACTCTTTCTTTTGGTGTGTTCGGTGTTTACATAGTCATAGCAAAAACTATTCTGTGGCTCTTGAAAAATCAGTCAAAATGCTCAAAAAACTCTGGCAGTATGGGACTCTGTTCTGAAAATGGCTGGCAGTCAATGAGTTAACTTGAGTAGACTTTTAAAAACTTTTTAACTGAATCTATTTGTATGTAACTGAACAGGAAAAGAATTGAGGAAATAGCATTTGCTCATGTTCTGTTTTTGGCAGGAACCAAATCGGAGGAGATAAGGTAAGGTGTAAGTACAGCAGTTTACACCTGGTATGACATTCCGTCTTTACACGTGTCGCTTGCGATCGCCTGTGATGGTTCATTTCCACTTTAAAGGCATAGAAACACAAAGCCCACATCACACGGGCCTCACTAATAAGTCTGTAATTGCTTGTCTCTTCTTAATTAGAATTTATGTTATAGGCGTCGACTCACTCCTGTGTTAACAGTTAACCTGTTACAGTGAGCAACGCCGTGCACAGAGGTGTTATTCCTATTTTCACAGCACAAATGAGCAAAAAGGAGAAGTGTGAGACTTCCTGTAACCTCCTGATGACCATTTTTCATTGAATGTACTCAGTGATAGGATAAACCAGATAAAATACACTTATAAACACACTCCAAAATTAAGTTTAGGCATGTGATGCCTTAATTAAGCAGTTAAGCAAACTATCCATGCAAAAAAAGCATCGGTTCTCCTTGTCCATGCTAAAGAGAAGTAAAATAAATGCAGAGCAATATATTTTCCTGTCCTTTAAACACACAATGTGCACCTGATTGTCCTCTGTCCCCAATCCGACGGCGTCTTTAACGTGAACGTGTTTAAACTTAGGCTCAGAGCTGTTCACTGGCAGTCTAATCAGCCAAAAACACCTGTTAATATCGGGGAGCAAACACCCTCAAGTAAACAAGGACTGGGTCTAATGTCATCTGCCGTGCTGTTGTGGAACATAATCTCGACTGGCCTTTTCATTCACACTCCTTGACAGCATACATGAAATGTGGCCAAGTCGCTAACCAAAACATGATGTTTATTAGGTTTCAAACGTATGCGGGTGAAACTCAACGTCTAGCTGGGAAAAGTGGCTCATTTTTCACTCGTATACATGGAAAAGGAAATTTCAGTGGCCACTAGCATGAGGGCCTCATGCTAGTGGCCTAAACCTAACCCTAACCCTAACCCTAACGCATATCACAAAAGTCTATTAAATCACTGGTTGCTGGTTCAATTAATCACATTAATTAGTTACGTATATTAACACTGTGTGAACATTTCAATATTTAATGTTATTTTACAAACTGAAACGGATAAATTTAGTGATTGATGAAGCTGAATAGATCTCCCACACTCCTGTGGACGCTCAGACATGTGAACGGACGCTGTAAAAGTCAATAGTTTTCACTCTGGATGAGTCTCCATGCAGAAATGTGAGGAAAATCCCATAAAACTGCGAACCACTTCGCTCATTATAAAATTGTGTTCATCGCCAGTTATGAGTTGTGTTTCTATGTGTAGCAACGAATTCTTCCTTCACTCAAATATCTTCATTTCATTTTCACATTGATCCTCTCACATGCAGAGGGACCTTTAATTGGGTTGCAGCAATTACCCTAGTTACATCTTTCATTCGAACACTATGCTTCCTTTTTTTTTCTTCTGTTGCTTTAAGGGATGGATATATCCCACTCCATAGACATGTTTTATAAGTTTAAATTTAAGAAAACTACCACAACTGACACTGTGTAATTCTTGGAAACAGCAATAGCTTCTTGGAAGTATTCTCTGGAAACAGATAGATTATTGGAAGCAGAGATAGCAAATACTATTCTCCTTCAAATTTGAAAAAAATGAGAGGGCTTTGACACATCCACTGTAAGAACATGATAGAATCAGATTCATGCTCTTCAGGAAATTTGTGTTAATCTTTTCACAGATGTTTGCATTTCTTTGTGTATACATCCATAATAAAGCCTTTAGTTAATGGTCAAATGGATGCTCGGGATATAGTATGCCTGGTTACAATAGGGGCAAACGTCATAGTTTCAAGTTAAACTCATCTGAACATCATGGGACAGTATCGGAAATAGGTGGATAACTGAAGGGGGTCTGACGAGGAGTAAAGAAACAGGAATTTAAATGGAGAAGAGTGTGAAAATAGAGTGGGGACAACTGGGGAATCACAAGCACAGGTCGGGGAAGAGAAGCAGATAACCAGACTGGAGGAAAACTGAGGAACTAAGGTCAGCTCAGAAACAATTAAAACTCAGAGAACAGCACGAAATTGCCAAAACCAAAAGAAAAAAAACAAACTGGGAAAAAAACAACAACTCATAATTCAGGACTCTTGAACTTAAAGTGAAACTTAGGCTCTACAGATCCTTTACAAAACTAAATAGAACAAATATAAATGGGCAATTAGAGGGGAATAATTATGACTGATGTTTTCCCACTGATGTCAAACCATCCCTGGAGACCAAGGCCTTTCTTTTTGGAGTTTGCATGTTCTCCCCATGGATGCATGTCTCTCTAATACTCTGACCCAATGGCTACTGGGCTATTCTTCAGGCCTCCTGCGATCCTACTTGTCAGGGGGTGGGCTAAAGGCGGGACTCAGATGCAGAGCTTAGCAGTCTCAATGTCTTTATTGTAAACTAATAAATCCCACTCACTGAGAGTGGAAGCAAAAGGTTATGAAAAGTCTAAATAATCATCACTCTCTTGGTTTCAAAACAAAACGGTGGAAAAATAACAATCACTCTTACGATTTCTCCGGGTTTCAAGTCAAGGCAAGGTAAACTGTGACGAGGTTCAATAGTCAACACAACGAAAACACATTTTCACAAGACAAGGGGAAAAAAGACTATTTAAACACATGAAGGGAAGGGAACCCCAGGTCAACACAATCCATGATTAGGGGAGACAATCAGACAGGTGATACTTTTCTAAATAAAACAGGATTTGACAAGACAACCTTGGAGACAGTACAAGAAACCCCAACTTGACCTCACCGCGTAGTGTAGTGTGTGGTATTGTGTCACAACTAGGAATAAGCAATTAAGCTAATAGCTTGACTTAGGATGACTTGGAATGATTAAACATACACATTAAGCTTTGGAAAAACAAAAAACATTCCCTTATTACAAAAAATAATACATCAACTTTGGGAAACTCGAATAAGCAAATAAAAATGTGAGGGTAAAAAATGTTGTACAGGAGGAACTGGAATATTTCAAATCCACCAGAGATATGAGCCAGTGAACAAATAGGGCCTCTTTTCTTTTACTGGAAAATAGTTTGGAAACTGTTTCCGAACCTCAGGCTGACTCTTAATCAATTATACTTCCTCTGAACTCTGAATATGGGAGACAGCAATGCACACACACACACACACACACACATGGAGACATGCAAAATCCATCTCCGGTTTATAAATCTTTTAACCTGTATCTTATGTGTCATCTATTTGGAAGTTGACCTAGATTTAAGATATTAAATCAATACAAATTCATTGCTTTTATGAGATAGACCGGAATAAGAGGGATTTTGAGATTTTTGTTTTCTTCCATAACCGGTCTGTTCACAGCTAAATCATGTTTCCTGTGTCAAGTCAGCCAGAGAAAAAAAACAAAAACTTGCCAACCTCAACTGGAAAAGCTAATAAAATTGAAAACCGAGACGATAAATCCTGATCCAAGGATATCAAAAGAGAGCTGTATTTTTACTTCTACATTTTGCTGCAGGCATCTGAAGACCAATAAGCCTTGAGAAGTTTTTTTTTTTTTTTTTCTCAACAAAACACATCTTGTTAACAGGTAAACTTTTTCCATGCAAAGAATTAAAACAGTAATAAACAATGTCCAAATATACCAAATTACCTCGTAAAAAGAACAAAATATTTGCCAGATTGGAAGGAAAACATTCCACGAAGCTATATGTGCAAGAAAGTGCTAAAAATGGGACTTTGATTTAATTCCAAACGGGAATGCATCGGCAGGCCTTTTCTAAAAGCCAGAATTAACTTAATGTTTATAGATAGAGATCGATGTACTCTAAGAGGAGGCTGATTTCCATTTGATACAACACAAGAGGCTTTAGGGTTTCCGTTACATTCCCATTCCTCCACACAGGTTCAGCGTCCCTCCGCAGTTCACTGCTTTAACATGCAGAGCAATGTATCACTATTTGGCCAGGTTTTTAGTCCATCAAGAAGATGAATTCGAACTGGCAAGCTGAGCTCATTTTGGCTCTTACTTTCATTTCCAAGGAAATAGTCCGACAAAGGAAAGGGTAATGAAAGGGTCTTTCTGAAGGTCAGTGCACTGCCCACTAATGGCTAAAGCACTCCCTATGGAACCACGGAATAAGTCCCCTTTTTTCTAGAACAGTGATTTCTGACAATGAAGCAAAATTAGGAGGAATCTAGTGGCAGCCCAAGGGGACAGGGGGCTGAGGGGGAATTCTTGGGCCCTCAAAGTATTTTTATGAGTACAACTGAACGCACACCGGCACAAGGTCACTTCGCTGCCCCACGGAAAAAAGCAGAGTGACCCGGTCGAAAAAAAAATGAAAGAAAGAACAAACCGCAGAATGAACAGTGCCGGACTTTATTTGTTTGCCAACACAGAAAGAGAAAGAAAAAAAAATTACTTTAGATCTCCTGCTGTTGTATTCTATCAATCCACAGCACTTTATGTGTGGGAGGTCCCAAAATAAATTGCAGGCAAACTAAACAACCAACGCTGTAACAAAAATTAACACAAAATGTCAAAAAGACTAAAAGAAGAATAATGTCTTTATTATATATTATCTATATCCCTTTAAAGCCTGATCCAAGAATAAAACAAAACAGAAAATGACTTTTTTTGGTTTGAATTCCTTATTTGGCCTTTTTAAAAAATATGTAAAAAGAAAAAACAGAAATACATTTTCGATATTAATAAATGATTACTTTGCGATAAGTCAAGATTATTTTTTTGTGTAGTCTTCTGCCCCCTGTTATCCGGTGTATCGTTTTTACCATTAAATTATGCAAAAGGTGTCAGACGCAAAACATTTCAGAAACTGTATGAATCAAATATGATACATTTGTTATTACAAGGATATTATAAAATATATTATATACAGTATATATTATATATAAAGTGGGAACTAAACCAATTGTATTGACTCTAATTCCAAGGCTTCTTACTGAGATTTTATTTCACCATTTAAATGGCACAATTTTACAGAAATTTAGCAAGATGTGCCAAATAGAACTATTCTCTTGTACCCTCCCATGGAAAAATTTCCTGTGTTCGGATGTTTCCCAATTGGACGTTTAACAGTAGCTGGCGATGGCTTAAGGGAGGAAGATATTCGGAGGCACAAACTGTGTCCCTGAGGAGGGAATGCCAATGGAGGCAATCCTTCCATGCTTTTGCATCTAAAGGAGCACCACCCATCACTCTTCAATTAATTAGATTGAAAACTGTGTGGGAACAAACACGACGGGCCATGGGAATTTGAGGGAGAAGCATCGACTGGATAAATGGCTACCCTGAGTTTTCACCCAGGCAGAGAATTCTGCTAATTAAGTGGCTAATGTGATTTAGTCTCTCACATTATTAGAATGATGGATAAATAGTGGAGAATAATTTACCTTCTGTCAAATTGGAACTTTGGAAAAAAGTTGTATATTCCACTTAATTAGGTTTAGAATTTGTCGACTGCTTAATGCTTATTGCTTTTTAACTATCAGATTAATTCTCACCTGTTTATGCAATCTCTACAAAGACAAAGAAGGTGATAAATGATTAAATTTATTGACACGTTATTTGTGGGGTTTTTTTTTTTTGCTTTTTTCTAGCGTTATTTTTCATGACAGGTATGAAGGTCAGTGGTTTTATTAGTTATTACTGGGCTCCAGCTGCTTGTGGACATCATTATATGAAGACAGCTGAGAGAAGCTAAAAGGCTACAGAGCAAAAGTGGAAAGCTTTGGTAAAAAAAAAAAAAAAAAAACAGGCCATCTTGTCTCAAAGCTAAAGTTCGAACAGTTCAAGTCGGAAGGCTCACGCACCCAAATGAGCCAAAAATAAACCTTT
>JABUIW010000044.1:869853-1002925 GCA_013363375.1 Menidia beryllina | reverse complement strand
CTTATTAGGTCCTACTAATCCCATATATCTTGAAAAAAGCAAAAATGTACACCAAATAAAAGCTGGGGTACACCAATGTCCAATGTTGAGATGTCATTTCCTTCATGTTTGTGTCACATGTAAACAACATCATCGACCTTTTGGGCCATCTTGCTGTGACGACCTCACTTGCTATAGAAAGTGACTTAAACTGGACCGTTGAGAAGAAAAAAGGTGTATTAAAACTGAGTGGCCACCAGTGGAAGGGGACCATTAGAGGAAGGACTGTGTTTCGGATTCTGTTATCATTAGTGTGACTTGTCATGTTTTTTTCTGCGTTGCCTTTTTGTATCACCTAAAAATTTCATTTATAAAGCAAAACCAAAAGACTTCCCCTTTTGTTCAGTTACCTGTGTGTTCATACGCCAATCAACTGGAAGCGCCTTCCTAAGGGAACCCAATAATCACCAACATGAGAAAGAAAATTGCATCCTCACCCTCTATCCTCATTGTCATAAAACATTTGTATTTCCTACAGCCAGAAATCCATACTAAATTTATTACATAAACCCATTCCCCTTCAAGGACATAAATTAAAAAAATCACTGTTTGTCAACAGACCTCTTTTTCAGATTATGGAAACACAATCTTGGTACATTTTGATAAGTTCGTGTGGCCGAAAATACACACCTCGGCAAGCCGTACCACTCAGGAAACATTTGAAGGCAGTTCTGGCGAGGCGAAACTGG
Organism: Menidia beryllina; assembly: GCA_013363375.1. Taxonomy (NCBI): domain Eukaryota; kingdom Metazoa; phylum Chordata; class Actinopteri; order Atheriniformes; family Atherinopsidae; genus Menidia; species Menidia beryllina. The sequence goes on along the minus strand of JABUIW010000044.1, from coordinate 1,002,197 downwards.
GTGGGCAGAGCTTGTGGTTTTTGCAGAATGCAAGCAGGAGGGTTAGCGCTGGAGGAGGGCTCGGGGGTTTGATAAATGAGGCTGCATGGTGGCTGCAGTACTAAACTGCTTTCCTGCTCAGCTGTGGTGACAATGTGATTAATATTTGCACAGCATTAAGCTAATTTATCATGGCCACGTGCGAGCCAATGGGAGAAGAGACTGTCACATGAATGCCTGGTCCAAGAGGGGGGGGAGAGGGTTTGGCAATGACATGCAATTATTTCCAGCCAAAATAAACAAATGCATGCTGGAAATTTATAATAAAGGGAGGAAAGTCTGCCAAGCGAAAAAAAAAAATTCAAGACTATGAGCAAGAAATTGAGTTTTACTGAATGCCATCATGTTTGTTTCATAAACATGTGCCTTAGGAAATTAGCTTGAATTACATACATATCAACAGGAAATTATACAGCGTAGACAGTGTAATTCTCGTCAGTTTTAATTAGGAACAAGCTCATTTTTGTTTGCAGCAGTGAATATTATTATAATAATAGTGTGCCATATCAATAATAAGTCAGTAAAGTGAACTCATAGCCATCTATTAAGTTTTTGGTCATGTAACAAAATGGCCGTTTTTACTTAATTTGTTTCTCTTATTAACCCATTAACCTTGATTCATTACACACAGAGGTTGAAACAAGATGAATAAACACAATTGAAAGGTTTTGACAATCATACAAGTGGGATAATAGCAGAGTAGCATGCCATTTAGAAAAAAAACAAAAGGCGACATGCAATCCCGGAAAACTATTAAGGCAAAATCCAGTCTGTGGTATCAGACCTCCATTATTTTAAATTCACATTGTTAATTCCGTGACTTGTAGAATTTTTTCCGCAACATCTTATTTTGCCACTTCAAGATGACATCTGGAAGAGTGCATACAAACATTTGCAGCTCTTTACCACTTACCTATGTTTTCATCGGGTCAATTAGACGTGTTTTTATTACATGATGAACTCTGTAAATAATAAAAATGTCCAATGCGCAACTGGAGTGTTTTTTCCTCTCCAGAATTTGTCTTGAAGTATGCTGAAGAGTTTAACCTTTACAAGGATTGTGGAAGAGCCACAATGTAGGCCAGAAATTTGAGAAAGGGGAAATGTACTGTTGGACTTAGTAATAGTTCAGTAATAGAATTGGGGGTTGATCAATATTGAAATCCAGAACTTTGTATCCAGCAATTTTCTGTCTTATTTGATTTCCTCCCTTCCTCGGACAGTCTGAATGGACAGCCTCTATTTTTATTCTGTCAGTTCCAGTTCTAGCAGTATAAATAACCGGATTTTAATTGAGGCTTTTTCCACTAATACATCTATGTGGAATTACTAGAACTACCATACCAGGAATCTTGGAAAAGACAACACACAGAAACGCTGATAATGGAAATGGTTAATAATGTACCATTTGACTGAAGAGAGAGGACAATAGTAACTTAAAGTCCTAAAGCCATATCGGAGGAAGTTTAGGCCAGTGCTCAGAACATCATTTTATTATGGGGTAACATAGAGTCTGCCATCATTTTTCATAATCTGTCACATAGAAAACTGCCATTCAAATCTGGTTTTGAGGACCAAAAGCCCTGCTGGTTTTAAGTCACTCCTTGTTTTTGTACACCTGATTAAGACCAAATAGATCTTGTCAAAAGATTAATAAAAATCTGCCACTGGAGCATTTATTTGAATCAGCTGGTGAAGCGGGAAAATATTATAAACCTGCAGGAAAGTAGGAACTACTTTCCTGCTGGATATAGGAAACTCCTGCTATAGAAAAATAACATCATTTGCCTTCATTAAATTGTCTTGAATTTGTTCTGTACCACTAAATTGTTTAATACACATTTTAATTGCATTGTTTTAGTATGCTAAGGTTCAGCAGATGATGCTAGCTGCTCCTATTAAGTCTAGTTGATAACTGAAACTTGAAGTGTAGTTTATATATGAATGTAGCCCCAAGAAAAACATATAGACAACCGGGATAGACCCCAGTCACCCTAAAATCCTGATTGGGAAAATGGATGTGTGGATCATCAAGAATTTGGTATGGCCTCCTGATGTTTAAATTCAGTTTGAATGTACAATAAAATAAAATAAAAGAAGAAGAAGAAGCCAATCATTCACTGTTGTCTAGTGACAACTAGCATTTAGCTGTGCCTCTACATATTATATTTGAATTTGTTTTTTAAGATAAATTTTTAAAGTCACCTTCTAAAATTGTGGTGGCTGAATTTCTGTATTGATAAGCATACTTTTAAAGACTTATGATCCTTTCACTAACAGATTGTGTACATCACTGTCGATATATTGTTGCCATGATTTCTTTGTCATTCACAAGCATTCTTTTGAGAAAACATCCAAGAAAAGAAATCCAAAGTCAGAAAAGATGATCTGTCCATGGTGTCCTGAGGACTGAAAAATAGATGTCTTCACATCACACACATCACCGACAGCACCGGTCAGTCAGCATCCTTTGTGTTTTGCTTCTGCTGCAGTGGTCAGACCGGCCAAGCCTCTTCCACTTGGCAGAGAATCTACCGCCATGATCTGCAGCCAGTATTAAGATGCTCCTGCTGTCAAGGGGCCGCGAGAAGAGAAACCAATACGCCGGGGCAGTAACTCACCCTTTAAGACTGTTGCCTTGTTTAGGAAAGTAATCTACCCCCCAGTCGCTGCCTCCCTCCACAGACGATACATCATTGACAAACACTGGCACAGCAGTATTCGCAGCAGTTGCTCTCAGCCTCCCTGCTGCCAAGCATCGCTCAGCTGGGCCTCGCAATCTGGAATATTAAACTCTGCCTTAAGCTAAACCCAGAGAGGGCGTCAGAAAACAAAGTGATGAGCAGGGACTCATAATACATGCGTGCTCGCCTTTATGCAAGTCACCTGGCATTTCCAGTTTATTGTCAATAGACTCCTTCATAGTGAGGCTCAGCAAAGCCACTTACAACCAAAGCTCCTAACTGTGGTCATTTCAGCCGGGAAAGTGCGAGCGATTACTTCACGATGCAATCCTGAGAATCTCTTAAAGGGAATACGTGAAAAACTCAAATGGCATTCTCAAGATAGTAAAATATATATAAGGACGGTTGGAAGGTGTAATATGAAGGTGTGATATGTTCATATAATAACACATCAACATTTTTACTTACAGCGTGGGTTCATGCTATAAAATTACTTCTAATATGAATGACTGGAACACGTATCTTAGTGGACTTTGCTCCCCTTGTGGTTTTCCTCACACAACTAACCGAATAGTCTTGAGGAGAAGGGCCTTCCGGTGGAGACTGAAGAGAAAAAGAATGTAAAGTGGAGGTAAAGAAAAACCTTTTGCTCTCCGAAACAGTATCGTTGCAGATCAACATTGCACATTTAAATTGTTCATTTGTACATTCGGATCTATATTTTTAAAGTTTGTTCATTTGTACATTCGGATCCATATTTTTAAAGATTGTATTTTTCAGTTTTATCATTTCTGTCCTATATTTTCTACATTTTATTTCTTGCTTCTCATAGAAGTGTTGTGTTGTGCACCTAACACCAAGGCAAATTCCTTGTAAGTCTAAAAACCTACTTGGCAATAAACCTTATTCTGATTCTGATTCTGATTCTGATTCAGCATTGTTATATACACAGGTCAAACGTTCGAGGAAGTTAAATACTGTTTGTATGCATTTGCTCCCTCTTCTAGTCATCCTCTTTTATCAAGCACGTGCACAGGTAAACACGAGCAAGCCAGCAAACCCAGAAATAGTTTTGGCTTAACTAATTTTCAACGTCAGACACCCTACTCATTAGCAGCATGTTTGAGAACATGGGAAACAGGAAATATCTAATTTAACTCGGCAATATATGGGTGATGGCCCTCATGGGATCCTGTCAATTCTCAACTGAGCCACATAAGCAAAACTACAGTGCTACTATCGGTCTGCCGGATTACTGAGCAGCATTTCTCTCTCTCTACATAAACTTTTCTAGCTCTATCCAGCGAGGCAAGACACAAGTCAAGCAAAGTCAATTATATTTACATAACAGCCTCTATTCTTAGACCTTGGGAAAACTCCCATGGCTTCAGATGGTCAGTCCACCCCTGCTGGCGCAGCAAAAATGTATATTCTTCACCAACAGATCGATAAATTCAAAGTGATGCAGCAGTTTCTTTTGGAGAGTGTGTCCCACTGGAAGGTTGCTCTTATTTCCTGGCCGACCGATAGACCGTAAAACACTCGGTTGCAGGTTGGAAGTAAAAAAAAAAACAAAAGAAAAGAAAGAACAAAAAAAAAAAATGTTCCTCCTGCTGAAAAACTCTGTTAACTATACATACATCATGTACAGACCAGCTCCCTGTTTTTTTGCGTTCGTTTCGATGCATTGTTAGGGCCTCTTTTTAAGAGCTGTTGGTGTTATAACACTGCAGTATGTTCATCGCTTCGTAACTTGACGTGCCATTTGTCCATCAAAGGCTCATTAGTAAATGTCAGCCGTGCTTTCGGAGGGCCGTCTTCTCAACGCGACAGTTAAAGAACTTCTCATAAACCTGACACCGTAGGTTTTAAAGCACAGAAATAAACCATTATGATGTCGGACGCCCTTATTAAATTGTCATGCGCGATCACTTTGAATAATGTGCCGGAGTCTCGGCGTGTGGGAGAGACTCCCGGCACTATCTCCCGCCACCATTTTAATGGACTGTCATGTGTAAATGTTTTGAGGTCCTCAGATGGGGGACACAGCCCACGATGTTGCCCAGCCCATCGGGTTTTGGCACATACGTCAATTTTGACCTTTGGTACAGAAAAACATGATGCGTTGTTAAAATGGACAAATACGACACGCTGTGTCGCATCCGAAAGAGGTTAAAGGTGGCTGACAAACTGCAACAGATGGACATCTTCCTGGTGTCTGACACCAGGTAAGTTAGGATATAAGAGCAACGGCAAGAAAAAATAACAGGATGACAAGGACAGTGCAGATCTCATATGTCTGTCTGTAGTCTGGAACTGTTTCGGTGCAGCAGCAGGCGAAGAAACAGCACTGGGAACATCTACCCACACGTTCCTTGGCCCGTAATCAAGTGCGCCGCACACTGGCAGCCACATTTCTAAGCAAATGCCAATTGCTAATAACCCCGGAGGAACATAATCGGTGGTCTTGTTGCTAATACAAACTGAGCATAGCTTCTTTGCTATATTTTGCACACAATTTGCATTGAGTGCTTCGGTGCTAATATTAACCCTTTAAAGCCTGATCCGAGAATAAAACAAAACAGAAAATTACTTTTTTTTTGTTTGAATTCCTTATTTGGCCTCTTAACAAAATATGGATGTATGTATGTTTTTTATATTAATAATTCATGACTATGTGATAAGTCAAGATTATTTTTTGTGTAGTCTTCTGCCCCCTGTTATCAAGTGTATCTGATTGTGTACAATAGGATTTTGAGCAAAGTTTTTACCATTAAAATAAGCAAAAGGTGTCAGAGGCAAAACATTTCAGAAACAGTATGAATCAAATATGATACATTTGGCATTATAGGGTTAAATACTAAAGCACATGCGTTTTAATGCTGACTTATGTCAATGAGCTCAATTTCTCCATTCGAAGAATAATGCAAGAGATGGTAAAAGACTCCAACGACTGCTTTCTCAAGATGCATGTAGGTGGTTGTCTACCTCAGGATGCACTGCAAATGCAGCTCTTTTGTGACAGTGTGCGTTTCCTCCGTGCTTGGCTATATTACCACAAGAGAGCCATTAAAATGTTTTTACATCCTGGCCTGCGGGATATCAAGGTGCTTTGAGAATTTAAGTGGACATTTCTATTTGCAAACAATTATGCAGTGTGTAGTAATAATTGCTGCCACTTTACGTTGTGCATTATCCCAGAGTTTGTAGTAGCGTGCCGTTTAGCAGATGCTTTTATCTAAAGTGCCTGGAAACACCATAACAGTTTTTATTTTCTGTACATGTGGCCCCCGCTGGGTTTGAACTGTAAACCTTGGATGTGTTAGTGGCGTGCTCAACAAATAAAAATCTGGAGCATGTTATGTCTGCAAAGCAGTCTGGCTTCCAGCTGATGCTCCACTTCTTTTGTTTTTTTCTCCCATACTTTTTCAGTCCAGCCTGATTTTGCTGCACTATCTGCAGTCAATATACCAGGGGTTAAAATAAAACAACAAAATGCACCTTTTTTTTTCAATTTTCACCTGAAATTTGAAATGGAATTGAAATCCAAACTTAGTTAATAAACAAAGTTAATAAGCATTTCCCGATTAAGCTTTGCATGCTCTTTACTATGTGGCATTTCCATTTTGAGAAAGGATTTAATCACAAGCAAAAGCCTGGCCCATGTGTCGTGTCAATCAAACCGCCACAACAGCAATGCAAGCTCTGCAAACAATGTCCTTTAGATTGGGATTCATTCTGCAAAAGTGGCAGAGATTTATTCCAAATGCACATGTATGAAATAGGATTTCATAATTACTTTCTCAAGTAAGCCAACAAAAAGCACTGAATTACAACAATTTGATATGAAAAAGTTTGGAAATTGGATGATAACTGCATGGACAGTTATCTGTCACCTGGCAAAACCCCAACTGATACAAAGAATAGCATCTCATTTCCTAAACGACCACCTCGAAAGGGTCAAATATTTGGCATCAAGCAGAAAAAAACATCATATTAGACATAATCACACTGAAAAGGCATACAAATTTGGGACATGATGACAAATTATTGGTTTATTTTACAATTTTAGTGTCTTTACTGAGAAACTGCAGTATGTTTGCCCTCAGGCAATGTGATGAGTGTGGGTTTAACAGAACCACATGGAGTATTTGCACATGTGATGCACTTACAGCGGGACTAATTTCACTGCAGATCATGCATATGGTGAAATGCCAGGGTAAAATGTATGTTTAACATTTTAACATTTCTTACAATTTGTATAATGTCTGATACATAATGTTAGCAAATGTGGGATGTTAAGACATTTGTCAACTACCAACTTTCTTTTATAATGTAACTTATTGGAGGAATATGAATGCTTACCACAGCTCAAAATGTGTACGCTTTTGGAGCCTTTAACACATTAAGCAAACATAGATACTGTCACGTCTGGGGGAATGTCTGGTGTCTCGTCATATCTTGATTACCTATTGTGTACACCTGGGGTTCCCCTCCCTCATGTGTTTAAATAGTCCTCGTTTCCCATGTCCTGTGCCAGTGTGTTTTTGTCTTTTGTCTTTCTGTTTTCGTCACCCCTCTCCACGTAAGGTTTTGATTTTTGCACTTTGCCATAGCCATGACTTTTGTCACAGCCATGCTATAGTCTTGTGTTTGTACCATAGCCATGTTTTTGTCATAGCCTTGTTTTGCCACAGTCTTGTTAACCTTTTTTTGCCACAGTCTTGTTTACTTTGTTTGATACTTTTGCCACAGCCATGTTAATCTTGCTTTGCTACTTTGATCATAGTTTTTGTCACAGCCTTGTTTTGAACCTTGTCTGCATCCCCTCCCTGCTTTTTTGTGACAATAAACCCTGTTTTCACAAATCTCCGCGACTGAGTCCTCCCTAAGATCCACCTCCGTGACAGATACTTGGCCTTCAATACAGACCTGTATATCAAGGAGCCATGTAAAATATCATTTGAACTTTCAAATTCAATCAAGCACCCAACAAGCAACCACAGCTTCACCTGGGTCTGTTTTCCTTTTGCGAGGGGATACATGAAATGAGATATATTCATTTTCAGGCCGCAACTGTGCTGACTGGAAACGGTTTCTGGTTGGCGAGAATCCGAGGGACTGCAGAGGAGCCGGATTCACGCTGCAGACTGTTTGAGAGCGATACGGACCGAGCGAGAACATCACAGGTCCCCTGAGCTGGAGTTTTCTGTCAGCCAGAGTTCCCCACGGCTCGCCCTAGGGCCTGTTGGCAAAGGAGGTTCCCCGAGCCTTCCACCTGCATTGTCACATTGATAACACAGAACAGAAAAGGAGGTTGCCGCTCACGTTTCTCTTTGGTAACTATCTTCCACTTTCTGACTCCTTTTTCTTTTTTTTTGCACCTCACCAACCTTACCTTACCAACAGGAAACAGGTGAGACTGGGTCAATCCTCTCGATTCCAATTGCCCACCAGGCTTAACATGTCTGTCAGAACCTGCCAAGGATAGCTCAAGTAACTGAAGTTTCCATGACAACAGCTCTACCACTTTGCCACATGCGCGTGTCCTAAGGGGGAGGAAGAGGCGCCTCTACTCACCACCATCAGGCTCTTTTCTCACCTTGTTTTTTTGGGGAAAAAAAAGTCTCCATCTAGACCCATTAAATGGGTTGATAAAGTGTCCCGCCCCCTACAAAATCCACCTCATTTTAAGAGAAAGATGTTGTTTTTTTCATGATTTCAGAATTTGCTATTGTTCCCGGAACATTTCTGTCACTTTTTTATGTAGATAATGGCCTTTTTTAGGGAAAAAAAGAAGTGCATCTGTTCACCTGGAAACTCAACAGAATGAACAGGATGAGAAAAAGCAGCCTCGTTATCCAGCAGAACAAGAAACAAGATCTTCAACAGCTGTGAAGAGACTCTGCTCTTTTTGCTCCTCAGGCTCACACACCTGCAGCTTTCTGAATAAGAGCCGAGAAAAAAAAAAAAAAAACTCCGGCGGCACGCATGCGCTCGGCTGATCTCAGAGCAACCTCCTGGACCGTGTGTTTCTTCCTCTAATTGGCCCGGTCCTATTCTCGGGGATCATCTCCCCAACTGGGGCGACCCAAAGCCGAGCGGCGGGTTCCAGGTGGAGAGCTGGGTGGTTCGGGGTATTGAAGGGTGTAGATTTCAGAAGCGTCCAGAGGGCATAATTAGCAGCAAATCTGCACGCAACCACCGTCATAGTATTGATGGATCTGGTAGAGGGTTTTTTCAATTTTCTTTTTAATCGTATCGGATGGCAAGGGCTGGTGCACTCTCATTAACACTTCGTACCTCTGGAGTACAGAGCAGTAGAAGTAAACAAACGAGAAAAAAAGGTATTTTGTTTGTTTTTTTAACCACAGCATGTCTGCATTTACTTGGATTCAAGCTGCTTCTGGATATTAGGAAAGATTTTTTTTACTCCTCAGGCAACAGCGACCAAGAAAAGAATCAAGTGCCCTCCTCAATTATTTCCTGACTTTTTTATTTAAGCATTTATTATACATTTTATGCATGCTGTAAATGACAATGAGATTTACTCTGTGAGCTAAAGCTGTAGATGAAAGCTTCAAAGACCGATACGTCACATAAAACCAAGGTCCATATCAAATGTCAGACCTTTTTGAAGTTACAAGGCCTAACCATAAAAAATGTGAAAAGGTGATGGAAAAATGATAATCATACTTGAATTAATGGCTGTTAACTTTGGTATTTTTTATAAATAACAGCATGCCTCATTTCATATGATTATTAGTTTTGACACAATAAACCTTGCCACCCTGACTTTTACTCCCTTCACCAGTTTTTAATGCTGAGATTTTCAAAATGGTGAGGATAAAGTTGTTCGGATTGTCTGCTCATTCGTTCACTTGTTCGCTGTGTATTGTTCACCACATTGGGGACTCAAAGGGGTGGAAGGACCAATTTCTGATGTATTGTGTTCATATGGTGGTACATAGTGGTTTATATTAATGGATTTTCACAGTCAGTATGCAGGACACGCACACCCCGGTCTGAGCTGAGAAACAGCACAAGATTATTCATTTTGTTTGGAATCACACTATAATCTATTATATACTGTAACACAAACATAAAACTAGTAGATCCTGAATCTATTTATTCAGTTTTTGATGGACTTAAAATTAGACTGAATCAAAACCATTTTGTAAACAAAAAAAACAATCAACACAAAAATTAAACAAAAATTAAAAAAACTAAATGAAAATTTGAGTAAAGCAGAAGTGTCGATTTGAGATCCAAATCTGTCATTTTAAAGTCTTTGTTTTGTGCTGTCATATAAATGAGACCCTGTGCAAAGCTCTTTCATTTTTTCTCCTCTTTCGACAACTTCTGTCGCTTTTTTACCTTGAAACATGGGTCACTGTCATCAGGTGTTCTTGGCTTCCTCTGGTGTGTGGATCCCTTTTCTTGATCCTTTTTGTCAAAAGGTTTTTGATTTATGTGAACTAAGATTTGAACTTTAACCGTTTTATACAGATGGCGCACTCTCTCAATGTTTATGTGAAATATACACCAAAATAAATTTGGAATACATCAGAAATTTGAATCTTAAATGTATCATTCATTCAACTTTCACACAGCTTTACACATCTTCAAGTTACAGGGATACCTTCTTTTTGCATTCTGGGTCAGCAACGAATGTCAGTCTATCATCAGGACCAGTGTCACAAAGAGCTTTTTCCCTACTCAATGGGCTCCATTCACTGAATGCTGGGCAATTCTAAACGTTGCCTTTGACGGGTCCCTTGTTTGGGCCAGCAGCACCTCTCATTTGCCAATCAGTCCAATGAGCACGGCTCTAAACAGGTGTAATTTAGTCAACCACACCATAGCAGGGGCTGCACCTGCCAAGACACCTGTTTAAAGCATCATCATTCTAACTCAACAGTATTTTCTTTATGTAATTACAAATTGGTTTTAAAATCACTGCACAGTGCTCGACAGCCTTATCCAAATAAGGCTTTAGGTTAAAGTTAAGGAAATATATGCAGGCTGCGGAAGAGATTTCAGTTCAATTGCTAAATTTAAGTTTAGTTTTATAAACAAAATGATAAAAGAGAGTCAAATATGATATCACAAGCTTGGACTGCTTGATAGGAACATGAATACCAGTAGAGGACGAATACATGAGAGTAATGCAATATGTCATTCAAGGAATTAGTTTTGCACTACTCTCCAGGGACATTATATACATAGAAGCATCAAGATCAATGGTTGCCGTTAACTCTTTGTGACTTAATGCTCCCTTATTCATTTTTAACAAACCCATTACAAACATGAGTGTTGTGGTTCCTGCATTAAAGCCTAGTGCAGTCTGCACTAATGCAATTTTTATCACATATCTCACGAGACCACGCACATTCACACACGTTTTGCACTTCAAAAGAGACATATAATACCTTTTTCTCCCAAGTTGACACAGTTCCTCAAAGTTTTGACGAAATACCCGAGACATGCGATGGTAAAAAAAAACCCTGTGGGAGAATTAGTCCAATATAATAGAATCTACAGCCTAGACCAACTGGTTCTAGGCATGTAACAAATAATAAAGCAATGAATGAGTGAGCATACAATAAATAACCGGAAAAAAAAACGAGCACCAACTAACACAAGCACCAAGATCAGACCACCACACACAAACAGAGAATTAATTGAATCTTGATCTTATGCTTAGATATTTCCTTCAGCAATTAAACTGGTTTTGACTCCAGTTTTTCACTAAAATCTGATTGCAAACTGAGTGCTAGGGCTACGTAATACACCAAGCCTCAAAACATTGTGGGCAACATTCTGCAAAGGCTAAAGAAAAATGTTTAAAAATGTCATATTCTTTTTTTGGAACCGAAATGTCAGATTTGGCATCCCAAATATTTTAAAAATTACCTAGGGAAAGGTTTCATTGCAGTTCTTTTTGTTGATAATTTTCAGTTTTTCTAAGTTTTTCAGTCTGCAGTGACTCCAAACACCCACATATGTGCTCTCAAAAACAAAAAAAAAGATATTTTAAGGCTTTTTGCTAATTTTCTAGAATTGATTTCATAATTATGGCCTCAGTCTTAATGAAGCCTTCCTTTAAAAAAACACACAGTCAAGTGAAAACAGTAAAGATAACACACAAATTTGGAATAAATCTGTGAAAAATTAAATGGAGCCGCGACATGACAGCAGCTGGTCAGTGTGCATACTGAGCAGCGCACTGATGAAATTTCTATCCGCAAGCCTTATTATAGCGCTGTTCGACTGATACAAATGGCAATACAGAGACATCCCCGACCCTGACTGATGCTATCGCGGAGTTATCAGCCCCCTTGGTGTGGTCCAGGGTGAAGGACGTAGTAAAGGGCTGCAGAACGTCATTGATCTGACGCCTTCGACTCAAAAATGCAATTAGAGGTTGGACAAGGCTTCGTTGGTGGTTATCTCAAGGTTCATTCAGATCTGGATACACGCGTTAATGATTATTTCCTAATTACTCAGGCTTGATGCCGGGGACTTCATGACTGCAAAGAATCAATATAATACGATGGTTCTTATATCGCCTATATATGTCTGTTTTCTTAACTTGATGTTCCTTTTGACTTGAACTGATCTCACACCACATCTCCCGTATGCCTGGGTTAAACGCATTTGTTGAAAGATAGAACCACGAACTGAGGAATTTTGATAAATCTGCCACGTTCAAGTTCAACATTTGACCAAAAATAATCATGTGTCCTTTTTAATCCAGCTGTTTCTCTGCTTCTTATCTATGTAGCCAGGTGAACTGGGGCTACAGTGTTTTTTTGTGCATTGCTTGAGGAATAAGGGAGTATAACAGCATATTGTCCCCTTAAAACCAGCAAGTACAAATCTCCGGAGAACTCAGAAGTCCCATGAGGTCTGACGGACCCGCGAAATATTGGGAAGCTAGCGACAGCTAATGAGCGTTATTGGCAACTGGATGATTCTGAATCGAGTGAAAACAGTTAATCACAGAGGTAACAGTCAGAAAACTACATAGATGAGTGTTACAGTATCAATATATATCTTCATTCTGTTGAGTTCAAAGTTGAGTGAAGAAGACAAATCTAATAATAAAAGTCCTTGTTACGGTGTCATAAATTGTTTAATTTATCAAAAGTATATTTTGTGTATTGATGTCCGTCACAGAGGGTAGAAAGAGAAGTGTTTGTATGCTGTGTCAAGGTATAAATCGAAGCTGTAGGGTATCCATTGGACGTGAATGAGTTTTTCATTTGTATATTGAAAAGGAAGTTGAGTTCATGCAGGATCGGTTGTAATAACAAGCTGGAGTGATGAAACTGTATCTTACAGTTTATCTATTAAATTTCACTGTAAGATGTTCTATAGATGTGGCTGAGTGTCTTATTTTCTGTTTATACAGGAGAGCAGCCACTAATGTTGTCTGTCTTTGTAATTATAGGTTAAAGTAGCTAAATTAACTTTACAGAGAGCGAAACTGTTTTTTATTTTATTTATTCTCCTATCTCCCCCCTAAATTAATGCTGTCGGAATACAGTCAGGAAATAAAGAACCCACAATTTTTTTCATTCTTTTTTTGTGTGTCTGGTCCTCTTCAATTACTTGGTCACAATTGATTGCAAAGTTTTAATTGTAAAAGAATGATGTCTTCTTCGGTTTTAACTCCAGTCCCAAAAAAGCAGTGGCATTTTAAAATTTATATAAATACAAAATGCTGTTGCCTTTACATCTCATGAAACATTAATTCTTACTCATTTGTGGTTCCCAGGAAACATGTGAAATGAAGGCAAAGACGTTTAACTGGTGAAAAATATTTGCTCATGTTGAATGACAGCACAGTCGGGGCAGGAAAACCTGGAGAAAACGAGTCATAGTAAAAATAAGCACTTTGAAGAGCATGTTGCAACTGATGAGGTTAACCGGCAAAAGGTTAGTAACATGATTTTGAATAGAAAGAGCACCGGTCCCTGTGTTCAAAGAACATGGCGAGAAATCAATACTGAACGCCCGGGATCATCGGGCCCTTAAGCAGCAATGGATCAAAAACAGACATGATCTGTCATGGAAATCACTGCATGGGCTCAGGAAGACTTCCAGAAGTAATTGTTTGTGAAAACCATGCCATCCTTTCTTGAAATATTCAAAAAGGAAGCCATACTTCCATCAAAGCTCATTTGGAATGGAGGCAAAATGGAGAATAGCTCTGCAGATTAATCAGATTGATGATCATTTATACTCTTTTCAGAAATCGCCAAATGAAAGAGGAGCCTGGCTCTTAGTTGCTCATTGCGAAGTTTGAATTTTGTACATATATATTACAACTTTATGACTTATAATAGATACATATTGATACAGTATAGAAAATCGTGAGTTTTCCATATGTATATATTTGTATTAAAATTGTCACATGGCTTTATTGTATTAAAAAGACTCAGGACTCATCCATTTGATATTGTTTCTTCCTTACTTCTATTTGCTAAGTACTATCAGATAATGTCCCTCTTTGGATCACATTGTTCAGATGAGATGCATGCTTGAGTTACATGTGATTCTCTTTTATTCTTATATAGTTACTGAACTGTCATTATAAACACTTAACTTAGTGTTTCTAATATTTTGAAATGAGAGATGAACTAATAGAAAACGTACATCAACCAAACAATGGTGTCTGTCAGCAAATAATATGACAATATACAGTCATTTTTTTGGCATGTTGAGGTTTTGCTCAATTGATTTTACTTTGAACACAAGTGATTTATTTGCTTTTAGGGTTCTTTTGGCCATTTAAGCATGAAAAATGGATTGAGTCCAGTGGTTTAACAGGTTAGGAAATCTTTAGAAACAAGTCCTCTTAGTTTTTGTCCATAGCAAATCTTATAACTTATAAGAAAAGTCGTACGCTTAAAGATTATTTAATACAGCTAACTTAAGAATTGATTCAAACATTGTACAGTGAGGGGTTGAAATGCTGTATTTCCAATCAAAGAAAAAACATGACATAAGCAATTAACTCATTGACTGCCAGCCATTTTCAGAACAGAGTCCCATACTGAGTTTTTTTTAAGATTTTGACTGATTTTTCAAGAGCCACAGAATAGTTTGTGCTATGACTATGTAAACACCGAACACACCAAAAGAAAAAGAAGACTCTCTTCTTTCATCAGGAAAAAAAATTTGTTTCTACATCGCGAAACATTACGTTTTTCTTATTTGCCTACAGTCTATGCTCATCTCCCATCAAAAGTGGCACTGCCACCTAGAGGGTCAATTTGTTAGTACACACATCTGTCTAGAAGCCTGACATTTACGGACAACCTTTAGCAGATCGTCCCCCAAGCCACTCGCGTTGAAAAACATAAAAGACGTCTATAGACGTCTTTGGCAGCCAATGAGTTAATATTGTTTTTTGGCCATTCACCAAATGAACATTGGCTCAATATTTCACAGTTGGTGAGTCTCACAAAGATTCACCAACTGAGTTTGTGTTTCACCTGACACCGGAGTGCGCAGCAGCTCACTTGGCTCCTCTCCTTTGAAAAGCCTCCAACCTGACAGACTGCGGTTGCTCCAGGTGCAGGATCCGACCTGCCTGACTCCGTTTCGGGCAATTAATATCGATCGTAGAAATTGAAACGATCACGTCTCTTGTTTTTCTCTCTCGTTCTGATGCACCAACACTTTCCACGAAGGGTTTTTATACAGTTTTAGACACCTTTGGAATTGTAACTATTCTGTTGAGCCCCGGTAATGTATTTTTCTGTGACACTGAGATTGGCCCCGTATAAAAGAGAAAACTGCGAACGGTCAGGGTTTGCACACACAGCATTGAAAATACGAGCTGTACACGGTGATCTTTCATCCTCTCTGAGGTTTAGCACTGAGCCCAAGTTGAAATATTAGCGAAGGTGTCATGAGTTAGCTCACTGAAGCCCGTGAGCATAGGGAAAACATTTTTTTTTTTAAAAAGAAGGTCACGATACAGCCTCAGCAAACCATGTTTTCACGCACATCATCATTTTTCCTTACCGCTGAGAGACGAACAGCTGAGTAAGATGAATGCTGAATGTTTTTGATGAAGAAGGGGTTGCAATTTCATTTGTTTGCATTGTGGTTTATTCCATTTTGACGCAAGAATTTTGCTCTAAACTCCCAAATAAGGCCTTTGCTTAAACAGTCCATAGCACGTAACACCTCAGTCTTATAGAACAAATAAAACAACTGTAGTCCCCAGAATTCTGAGATGTCTTTGCAGTTGTGGGATATGTCGATGAGGGGGAAAAAGGCTGAGAAAAAAGTCAGTCACGTGAGCACAAACTAAGCAATTGCGGATTTTGGGAGAATGAGGGCTACAAAGACCATTGAGTGAAAAAAAAAAAAAAAATGGCTTCAGACAGATCTGGGGATAATTGTTTAAAGAAAAATGCGGTATTATCTGATGAGCCTAAAGACCAAACGATGAACATCCTTTACATAACACTGCATTAAGACAATAAGTGTGATCAGCATGAGAGTTTTCCAGGTCCTTTGCGATTATTCTTTTAATCTAACTGAATTGTAATTCAATTATTTCATTATTAATAGGCTCTGATAAAAGTATTTAGCCAACAATGGTACGGTCTCACAATTAACATCACATCAAAGCAACTGAAAAATAACTGAAAGAAATGCACACACACCAGCAGCTGTGTGAGAAAAATCGACCGTGGGAAGATGACAGAGATGGCAATGATTGACACATGGGGAAAAAAGTTGGTGCATCAAAAGTTGAGCTGACAAAACAGGTAACTTTCTGTTTTTCAAAGGGAGGGAAATAGAGCCGTGCTTACTTGAAATTCAACAGTAAAATGTACTTAATTTAGTTAAAGATACACAGAATACGTAAACGGGATTTTTGAACTAAGCTCTTTTGATAATTTGTATACGGTGCTTGCAGCATACATGCATAAAGCTGTCTGGAATAGAGAAAATCGGAATTGTCCAACATATTTTGGTCTATCTTTACAGTTCAGAAAACAATCTCCTGCCAGAACGTGTCAGCCAAACAGTTCCAACCGTCCTGAAAGGTTTCCACCTTGAACCATAACAGCCTCCAATTAGTGGGCCTTCATTTTTTACTGAATTTCAGTCTTTTTTTATGGCCGACCAGTGGCTTTCTCCACTCCCTCTTGTTAGTTCTTCCAGGATTATGTTGTCTCCTCAGGCCAAATGACATTATTAGGCCTGGGGGATGTGGGAATGACTTTGGGGAATAGCAGTTCTTTCACCAGGTGTGCCCTAATTTCCCCGTACTAGATCTTAGTCATCTTCCCTTCCTGATGTGAGCATAGACAATCTGATGGAAAGGGAACTATAAAGCAGCACCCAGACACGAATCTCTGCTGTATGAAGAGTTGGATTTTTAGCTGTTGTGCAATAATCTTTCTCTCATTTATAACATCCTGTCATTGATCAACTTATCTCATCAGTATATCATATCAATATTTTGAGCTTAAATATTTATTCATTTTTACTACACATTAGTATTTTTTACTACACATTAGTATTTGAAAGGTACAACAAGTAGTTGTGTACTGTTAGTTATGTACTGGACAAAACTAATTCGTTACACACACAAAAAAAAAAGCCATACAGAATAATCTGTCTGGGAATTATTAGAATTGTGCAGCTGTTATGTAACCTCTTTCCTGCATTTTTAACCCTATTTTGTCCTCCAATCAAAAATATTTAGTTCAATGACATATATTTGAACATTTTCATGTATAGTGGTCACTGCAGTGGATAGCTTTTTAAAAGCCATATTCATACGTATATATGGGTTGTTATATTTTGGATGGGCATAGGCCACTGATGCCTCATGCAATCCAAATTTTAAAAAAATATCCACAATAATAAACTGTTTAAGAGGAGCTGAAATAAACTGAAATAAATCAATTCCCATTGTAACATACAGTATATCATTAGTAACACATCTCAAAATGGATGCTGTCCACTTGAGTGGACATCTGGAAAAATCCTTGAATAAACACAATTTTGACTAAATCAAATTTCCCCTTTTTTGCCTTAAGGAAATCAAAAACACTTTGGATAAAGCAAAATCCTGACTGAAATGATCATCCATGAATTAATGCCTGAGAGGGTTCAATTGAAATGTTCACCGGCAGACAAACAATGAGTAGTGTCGTCTAACTCCTCTGTGTATTATTCTGAGACCAGGTTTTGTCCTCCGCACTCCATCAGTTTACCTTTTAACAAATCAATGTACTCAGCGCACAGCAACTTGTAACACCTCTGTGACAATGTTCAAGGTTTCCTTACAATAGCTCTTCAAATAGAGAATGGCTGTACTTATACAGCACCTTTTTCTAACTTGTTTACCCTCCTCAAAGAGCATTATACTGTGCTTCTGAATCAGTCATTTACACACTCGCTCACTTCTTCTTACTCCTTATTTGCATATGCCCTTGATATGCAACAAGATGTGTTATGAGCAGAGATTGGTGCTTTTAGGGGTTTGGGATAAAGCTGATGACCTTCCATTTGTAGGTAGACTATTTTACCTTATTCACCAAAGCCACAACAGACTTTAGATGCATAATCCTCTGATGTGTATGCTGTCACCCTCAAATTAGTTTCTAACAAAACTTAAATAATGGTAATGGAAGTTCAGTTAAATATATGACTAAGGGTGCATCAAGCCCACATTTGCATGTGATTTAGGATATCTGTGGGACATTCTTAAACTATCGTGAAGACAAATATGTCCTATGTTGTGCTGTCAAACAGGAATTCTGATCTACCCCAAAATAAAAAAGCAAAAATCCTGCATATCCTTGTAATTATGTTATTAAAGCTCGTAAACTTTTTGCTATGCATGAAAGGGGCTAATGTGTTTTAGTGGGAGGTTTGATTTGTGTTTCTTTTTCTTTATTTCTTAAGTGAAGGCAATACATTTGTGTAGGTATCGCAACACACACAGCATAACCCCAAGCAAACGACAAATAAGAGTTGTGGTAGACTGTGGCTGAAGTCGTCCATGGCTCTTTATTGTATGTGTGACTTACAGTAAAGAAAAAGTGACATACTGACGAGTTCCGCCGTGGGAGAAGGGGCCACTGAAGGCACAGCAGATCACATTTTGAATTAACTGAGTGAATAATGAGTCAACCTTTGGCCCACACCGCCATCAAATCTCTCCTCCATCTAAATTCAACCTTTTTTCAATAGACAAAAACATAGCTTCGGTGATCATTTTACCACAAACAATGAAACTACAAGCCTGAAACCGGCATTTGTCTATCCATAACCAAAATAAGGGAAACTGAAAAATAGGGTTCTCTCCATCAATGAAAAATATATACTTCAAGTTCCAAAAGTCTCATTGACACCGAACTCTTAACCGTCATCTAGTGTTAACCTTGTGTTCCTGTGTTGGTAAATCTAAAAGTATGGATCATGCTAACCCTAACACAAGAGGAAAGTTATCTGTGAAAGTTCACATCTGTGAAAATAGCAGGAAAGTGTTGTTATTGGTAACACATACAGTATGCATCATGGACAATAGGCTACTTCAAGTGCCTTAGTGAAATCTATAACCAGAGTGTTGTGTGGCTGTGATTGGTTTGGGCTCTTCTCTACACATCCTTTGTTCTTTCTTGCATGTCCTTTCTACATCATTTATGTGTCTGGTTACTTAACATCTACTTTTCGCTGGTATGACTGAAGCCCAGAAGCCCTTTTCAAAAAGAGGGATGCTCTACACAAACCTGAGACAGTGGAGGCTCTGGAGGAAGGGAGAAAACATTGTTTACTCACGCTTCATAAGTTTTCTTTCTTTTTTTTTTTCCATGAGGTGGGTTTCTTCCTTTAGGCACACCACCTACCCCGCCCCCCTGCTTAGTAATGCTTTTCCTCTTTTTACTACCTGCAATTAGCCTTGTACATTAATGTGCTTGCTGATGTTTGACTAATAGCTAGTATCTATCACAGGCAGCTAAGCAGGAGGGCCTTTTTTCAACTAACAGCATGCTGTGTCATGTGTTTGCAGCAAACTCCCCTGTCATCAATACAAATGAGTCAAAAGCTGTAAGTTGTGCTTTACACGAAATAGATACCGATTGTCTTGTGAGTGACTGCTGCTTAGTTTTAATGTATATCACATAATAAATGCATAAAGAGGCCAACTCAGAAGGTCGCATATGTGCCGGTATGACTGGATTACACATATATTGTATGTTCATGTTGACTCCAATAAAATAAATGGAAGAGTAAAAAGTCATCCCATTCTTAGCAGGGACGGTTGAAATGGAAGTGCTTGTTCACACCTCAAATGTGTAGCACTTTCATAAACCAGGGTCCAAATTTTTTAGATGACAAAGCTCCTTGTGGGAAGTTTGTGCTATGAGTATCATAGCCTGATATGATAGGATAAGACAAGATAAGATAAGATAAGATAAGATAAGATAAGATAAGATAAGATAAGATAAGATAAGATAAGATGGATTTTATTGATCTCACAGTGGAGAAATTCATGTGTCACAATGGCTCTTATAATCAAAAGGAGTTATTGCAGCCATATGATTTAGTCACCTTTCATCTGTTATTTAATTTTGTTCTTTAATCATGGAATGAAACTATCATGTGCAGTAATGAATTAATGCTCTATGAATCATGTTGAATTCCAAAAATAGTCTTTAACATCAGTCTGAGATGATGGCCGTGATTGTTTGATTTTAAATTATCTTACCGAAATTGTATACATTTCTGTTCTCAAATCTTTGTGCAGGACATGCTGAACATCTTTGACTGTGAGGTATTGAGATTTCATGACTGTGCCTCTGATGTCAACTTTAGACAGAGAATGTAGGGACTGGAACCGAACAGACAGCAGAGTACTGAGGGTGCTATTGACAGAAATCTGCCAACGTCTTTGTAGAGAATTATCAGGCATGTTTTCCCTTCCACAATTTGGGGTTCATTCTCTGGATTTGTGGCTGAGCAGGCTCCTGCAATCACCAGGACTAAGTTGTACAATTCTTACTAAAGAGCTCAAAACCAATCTGTCATAGCTGTTCTTGCTTTGTTTTCCATAAATGCCTTCTATTTAAACAATACCGTTAGATGCTATCTTCAACAGTTTCCTGTAAAATATAGCCCTCACAGGAACCACAAAGATGTTTTCCCTCAAAAGTTTGATAGAAGGTAGTAAAAAGGCAGCATATTAAAGAGGATGGGTGAGAAGGTCGGGGGAGTTGGGGTGATGGGACGGTTGAATAATCCAGCAGCGTGCACTGCAATTACTTATTCATGCTTTCATGATTCTAATTCAAGGCTAAAATGTAAAGATGCTGGTTAACGACTGTAAAGACAAAACCTTAAGATAAATCTTTGACTCGCCCTGGTACGGTTTACCCAATAGTCTAATATAAAAATGTGCTGTATAAACAAAAGCTCTAACGGGATGCATATAGGGGAAGAGGTTTCTTTCTTTTACTTCTTCATTTGCAGTTTACCTTCACTTTGATGAGTTTACCTTCACTATGATGAGGTTGATCAAATTTGGACATTTGTTGACATTAGACAAAGTCTTTATTCTCTTGCCTCATTTTCTCCAAACTAAAATGAAATAAGGTACTGATGTTGGGCAGAAACACCTCCCTCTAACAAGCATATTTCACATTTATATAGTCGCTTGGTGCTTTTCTGTCTTGGAGGCATTGAAAGTACTCAAATGACCTCATTCTCACACACATTCACAGACCAATGGCAGTAAAGCTGGAATTCGAAGTACTTCTCCATCCTTGGGTGCAACTTTGAGATTCAGCATTTTTCCCAAGGACAGTTCAGTAAGCGTGGAAGCAGGGAGGAGGACTGTCAGCCCTTTGATTAGTTGACAACCCGTTTTTTACCAAATGACCCTAGGTGCTTGAGGGACGTTATTGTTCACGCTCTGCAGGCTAGTTAAGTTTAAGTTCCGGATAAAGTTCACATATGCTTTATTGATGTTCGATAAAGTATGGTGAAACAGAAACAGTGTCATGAGGGTGGATCTTGGAGGGAGGACTCAGTCGCGGAGATGCAAAAACAAGGGTTTTATTTTCAACAAAAATACACTCACAAAGAGTGGATGAGCAGACAAGGTTAAAAAACAAGGCTGTGGCAAAACTATGAGCAAAGTAACAAAGCAAGGTTAACAAAACTGTGGCAAAGTATCAAAACAAGACTATGGCAGAAGTACAAACAAGATTAACATTGCTGTGGTCAAAACAAGGCTATGGCAAGGCTGTGACAAAAATAAGACTATGGTACGAAAAGCTAGACTGTGGCAAAATATCAAGGAGTAAACAAGGCTATGGCAAAGTAACAAAATAAAGATTAACAAAACTGTGGCAAGGCTGTGGCAAAACATGGCTATGGCAAAAGGCAAATAATCAAACCCTTACATGACTTGGGGAGACGAAAACGCACTGGCACAGGACATGGGAAACGAGGACTATTTAAACACATGAGGGAGGGGGACCCCAGGTGTACCCAATAGGTAATCAAGACATGACGAGACACCAGACATTCCCCCAGACGTGACAAACAGTCACTTTTGCATCATGTCAGCATGTCTTTACTCGTCCAAGACAAAGTTAGCTTGAATATCATTGCTGACTAAATATTCTTAGTGGATATGGGATGGGGTTTCACATATTTCACAGGACGTTATGTGATCAAAAGATATCAATAATAATAACTGAGCTCCATTGTAAGTTCAGCAGCATCCACTGAACTTTTTATTTTGCTGCCCTTTTAAATGAGCTTAAGCTGTTCCAGACAGGCCGGCTAATTACCCAGTATCACCGAGTCTTACTCAGCGCATTTTTATGAAAGTGGCAAATGAAAAGATTGTTTAAAATGATGCTGTGGGTCTGATGCCTTCTCCACTCGCTGAGTACACGTGGCTGGAATGTGCAGCGACTCCCTTCTGTTCTCCCCCCAGCCAAGCAAATGTCTCATCCAGCTTGCCTTCATTAGTCAAAGCCATGATCTGGCTTGTTTGTTATCTACTGTCCCACTTGGTGGCATTACTGCTTAGAGGGGCCATAATTCATAGAAGAAGAGACAAGATGACATCAAAAGAAGATATCGGACTTTAGATGACATAACGGTCTTATGAAGATGTTGCAGTCACATTGATGGGCATAATGTGGATGTCAGGAAATAATTTCCTGAATCTCAGGAAAATGGGAGGCTGATGGTTTTCATGAGAAATATAATTTGAAGAATATCTAGCATGTGATAGAAGAAGGAAAAGACAGTATTAACAGCCCCTTTCCGCACTTCCTCAGATCTTGATGTTCCACAATACTAGTTTTAGTATTTTTCCATTAAAAGCTGCTCTTATTTGTCATATTCGCGAAATTTGCTTATCGCACAGGAATTAAAAATGGGATTTTAGATCAGCGTTTTAGAGTGCACCTCGTACAACAAGAACGACAATAAATCTTTTAAAGAAATGAGCAAAACCATCCCTGTTGTTTACCACGCTGGTTGTTAAGATTGAAAACATCCACACTGTGGTTAGATCCCTATGCTGTTTAATAACCCTGCAATAATGCAAGCTTGTGAATCTCAAAATGTTGGTTTCAAAGTACTCCATAAGGGAAATTATCTCTGTGCACCTTCTAAGATG
Organism: Menidia beryllina; assembly: GCA_013363375.1. Classification (NCBI taxonomy): domain Eukaryota; kingdom Metazoa; phylum Chordata; class Actinopteri; order Atheriniformes; family Atherinopsidae; genus Menidia; species Menidia beryllina. The sequence goes on along the minus strand of JABUIW010000044.1, from coordinate 978,785 downwards.
AGTGCTTAATGAACTTGGCAGCTCTTGAAGTTTTTTAAATGAAAATATTACACTCAACTTTATTTTTTGTATCCAATAGACCAAAAGTGTACAAACTGTAACCATTTACACTTTAAAGAGCATGTGTGATTTCACTTGTTACAGCCTAAATATTCATCAGAATGTCACTTCATCGTGCAGACTCTCCTCCTAAGCAGCAGAGAGAACTGTACAAAGCAGAGGGAACGGATTTTAAAGAAGCCAAACGCCTGCCACTGGATTTTGATGAAACATTTTGGCAGCAGGAGATGATTTTATTTTTCCCGAGGGGTCGAAACTGTAATGGCGTACAGAAATACTGTGCAGTCAGCAGATAAGTGGGGACCCACGTGACCACTCAGCTGAAAAACTGCAAATGACTTGAAGGCCCAATAGTTAATTGTGGTAATGTGCCCCTGTTGGAACAATGTCACTCCTCTATTAAACACTTTAATACAGTGACTAATTACACTGGTAAATTATTTAAAACTGAGATATACCTCATACTCTGAGGATCTAACCATGTTTTTCGCAATTTTTCTGTGCAGGCTTTGACTGCAGAGGATGAAAGTACAGCTGCACCATGAAATAAATGTTGTTTTGTGCAGTGTGAAAGTTTTCTGTATTTTAATATCCTGAGTACATGGTCAGGAGCTTTGAAAATCACTTTGGGAGATCAGGGTTTATAGTGCTATGTTAATATATAGATCCCTTTGGTGCTTATTGTCCAATGTCTGAGGCTATTCATTACTTTCTTCATGTTTCTCTAATATCAGCCGGCAGATCTTTTAGACCTGTTTCATTTTTTGTTTTATTTTCTTATTTAGTTGGATGCCATGTTTGTTTTAAATTAGGCTATCAGTTTCAGCCTACCACCTGTCCATGAACTTGCCATTTACTTGCTTCCACCACCGTGTGTTGGTGAAGATGGAGGACATGGAAATATGTAAAAAAGAAAAGTAGTGGAAAAGTAATGGACTTATATATCTATAAAACTTGTATTAAATGGCTAAAAAAGGTAGGTAATGGAGATGAATCCAATAATCCAGATTTTTAGAGAGCAGAACAGGATCTGCAGAAAACAAGAATAATGGCAAACCATAACTCACTAGACAAGTGTCACGTCTGGGGGAATGTCTGGTGTCTCGTCATATCTTGATTACCTATTGTGTACACCTGGGGTTCCCCTCCCTCATGTGTTTAAATAGTCCCTGTTTCCCATGTCCTGTGCCAGTGCGTTTTTGTCCTTCGTCACTTTTCGTCACCCCCTCGCCACGTCAGGTTTGATTTTTGTCACAGTCATGCCATAGCCTTGTTTTCCTTTTTGCCATAGCCATGATTTTTGTCACAGCCATGCCATAGCCTTGTTTTCCTTTTTGCCATAGCCATGATTTTTGTCACAGCCGTGCCATAGTCTTGTTTTTGTACCATAGCCATGTTTTTGTCATAGCCTTGTTTTGCCACAGCCTTGCCACAGTTTTGTTAATCTTTATTTGTTACTTTGCCATAGCCTTGTTTACTTTATTTGATACTTTGTGTTCACAGTCATGTTTAATCTTGATTTGATACTTTGTTCATAGTTTTGCCACAGCCTTGTTTTTGAACTTTGTCCTGTCATCCACTCTTTTGAGTGCGTTTTTGTTAAAATAAACCTTTTTCACGAATCTCTGCAACTGAGTCCTCCCTCCAAGACCCACCATCCTGACAACAAGATCATTAGATTAGAATCAGAACATCGAAGCACAGAAGAGAAAAAAAACACTTTAACATTGCAGCCTTAATCCCGAGCATCTTCCCTAAACTTTACCACATTTTTTCAACCTGTAACAGAACAGTCTATTTAAGAAGGAGAATCAAAATTAGGACAGAAAAGAAAGGAAGTCGAAGAAGAAAAATAGACGTTTCACTGGCTGCTGGCCATGTTTTCCACCTGTACCTCTTCTGCCTTGTGACCTCTTAATGCATGCTAGTTTTTGATAAACCTGCACTGTAGAATGCTGCTTTACTGTCCCAGTGTGCAGCCAGTGTGGAACCTATCAGAATAAATGTGTGAAACAGTTGATAATGGGGAATCCCTTTGTTGAAAGTTAAACTGAAAGGCTCTTGATAAAGTGGCAGCACGTGAGAAGTCGGAAAAAAGAAACGTGCTGATGTTAAATGAGCACCCGCAGTGGAGTATGACCAATAAAGAAAAATACAGCTCAAATGAAAATGCGTTTTAAGCTTCGCTTTGGTCACACCGGGAAGATAAAGATGCCTTTCTGAGGAGTGCACGGTCAGACCAGGAAATAAAAGCGCTGTCAGGAAATTGACAGGAACATCTCAGACGCTGGGACACGACGCAGCCTAAGTGACAAAACGCTGGTGGAGAAGCAGCCTCCTTATTAGCACCGACACGGAATATGAATGAGGAGCATCTGAGCAGATGACTGCATCGGTTTCACACATGGAGAGGACAGGAACCGGGCAGACGGTCCGGTCGGCGAGGACTCGGTGAACTCATATCACTGCTCATTATTGATAACATTTTGAATTTCCAGCGTTCAGCGAAATGGTGATGCATTAGTGCACAGTGCATTAGTCTTTTAATACGGGCTCGCAAAACGGAACTAGAAAGGATATCCTTATTACTTTCCATTAACTCTGTCTTCTAAGTGCCTGAGGACACAAAGGAAAGCTGTCATAATTTGAATTAATAGTAATTACAGCAGTAATCTAATCACTTTTGAGGACTTTTTTTTTTCTGGTGCTGTGTGTTTAACTCTGTACTGTTTTATACGTTTCTTTCCCTTAGGATTTTTGCCGCTATTGAACCAAGAAGGAACTTGAGATGAACTAAGGTTGATAGAAAGCACAACGATGCCTGATACGAAACGTTAAACTAAACTGTAGGAATATGACCGAAATCTCAAAACTGTAACAGAATTACAAAGACCAAAGAATACTCAAAAGGGGGCCGACGAATGAAGGAGCTCCAGGAAGAAGCATGGAAACGATAGCAACCGCAAAAGACGGCGAAATTTGGGATTGGATTAACAAAGATGCCTATGTTCAGGGAAGAGTGATTAGTGAATGGAGAGGAAGGGACAAGGAAGACCGGAGAAACTGGAGACTGAGACAGATTCCGGAAATGGGAACATAAAACACCAAAGTAAGAAGGAAACTAAAACCCGACTAGAAAAAAGAGGGAAGAATAAAAAATTAGAAAACCAAAGAAAAAACCCAGAGCAAAGAAACCAAGATAGAGACCGTTGACACAGACGACAAAACAAAACCAGAAACTATAACACAAAACATCTAATGTTGTGACTGACCAACGTTAAGTTACAAAACCTAACACAATCTGATAAGAAATGATAAGGAACAATATAGCTGATCTCATTAAGAAGAAAAAAAACAGGGAAGAAAAAAAACTAAATGGGTCTGATACATAGATTTATCTACGTAAAGATATTCATATCAGAATACCGGCCTGGAATTATGCATATGATGTTTTAATATGGATGAACATGAATAAACATTGTTTATGGGGAGTGTAGAAATAGAGTTGTCAATAGGGTTCCGTAATGAAAGGGGAGAACCCAAACGGAGTCAGATTAGCATCTCATTATCAAGTCTAAAGTAAAACATCAACATAGTTGAATGTTTCTGACATATTTGTTGGAATATTATGCGAGACAAAGGAATGTTTGCTGGAGTAATGGTAATTTGTTACAAATGTAGGGCTTCGTGGGGTTTGATATGCATATGAAAGCCAACGCTTCTCCACGAGAGGAGGCGCCGTCCCGTATTAGTCCTGAATTAAAATTTGACATATTAATCTGTTTTGCTGGTGCCGGGTATCATGTTGCGTATTGTTTATTCAAAAAAGAGTTGATGCTTTGATGTGTTGGGATTCTTTCTCGGAGAAATTTCTTGGAGGCAGTGTGTTCAGGAGTTTTTTTTCTGGGAAGGAATACAGGAATTTCTTTGTGAGACTTTAAAGCCTGATCCAAGAATAAAACAAAACAGAAAAATTCCTTTTTTTTTGTTTTAAGTCTTTATTTTGCCTTTTAACAAAATATGTGAAAAGAAAAAACAAAAATGAATTTTTTAGATTAATTTATTACTATGCGATAAGTCAAGATTATTTTTTGTGTAGTCTTCTACCCCCTGTTATCAGGTATATCTGATTGTGTACAACAGGATTTTGATAAAAGTTTTGACCATTAAATTATGCAAAAGGTGTCAGACACAAAACATTTCAGAGACCGTACGTATCAAATATGATACATTTGGCATTACAGGGTTAATATTCTTACCGGTCATAAGAAATTACAACTAGGTATCCTAATTTTCCCAGCGACGAGTAGTAAATAGCTCAGTTTGGACGGAGATTTGGCAGTCTGACGCAGGTCCTCAGGGGCAGCGTCCAGCTCCCAGAAAGTCTATTTAGCCCAATCAGAGCGCAGTCTGACCTCCATCAGGACCATTACTGGGTATTTCCTTTAACCACCCTGATGTGATTAATAGTGATGAAAACTGACAACGTGTGGAGTCCTATAGAATGTTTTATTTTTTTTATTTTTTTATTTCATTTCACAGCCCATCAGCGTAGTCTGTGACAGCAAAAAGACGAATCAAAGACTACAAACAAGCATAAACAAGTCTTCTTACTCTGTGACAACCAGGGACTTGGCCTGGGTTTTTGGCTGTTTGTGTTCAAAGCCGACTTTGTATCAGGAGAGTTGCCAACTACATGTCGGTTAAATATATCAAATCTGAAGCTCGCTACCTGTAAAATAAATATATACATCCAGCTTTATGGTTTCTCTTTGCAGTCTACTAACCTGCGCACGAAGGGTAATGCAGATTGGGTCTTTCTTTTTCAGAAAGAAACTATATGGATTTATTTTGTACCATCTCACACAATAATTAATGCATCATCTTGTCTTTTATAGATATCTGATGGACGCACACCGCCTTATTTTGCTTTCCAAACAATGAATGCATATCGATTGCCATTCTCTTTTTTCACGATTTTGACAAAGCATCTTGTACGCTTTGTTGTTAATGTGATTGATGTAATGGTGGCTGACTTGGTCCATTTTGTGGAGAACACATTCAGAAATTGGATTTTTTAATGCCCAACTCTGAATTTGATTTCCTATGAGAAAGGGAACATCAGAATCTTTTCCATCATAAGATATGGACCAAAGGATTAAAAGCAATTAATTTATTGCACATGAAGTAAAAACAAATTGCTATTTATCTTTTTTCCTTTGAATTAGTGCCAATTGATGCCAATTTTTTCCGCAAAAAACGTTTCCTGACCACTCAGCATGCGGCACACTTCAAATGCCTACTCTACCTATCACGATAACGGTGCATTGGCCACAAAGCAAAGCACTAGTTTTGTTGATGTATGTTTTAGGTCCGGTTAGATTGAGCGAGCGGAGCCATATTGTGCATAACAGATGTGGATTAATTATACTCCTATGACTTTAGCTCATGCACACTTCACAAAGAGGGGCAGAACGCCGAGTTGGAAATTTGTGTCTCCTTTCGGCTTTTTTATTTCCCTGCGTGAAAGTTGTCTGTAGCCTGTATTGGTTGAGCAAAACGAAGCAGCGTTGCGAGATCTGACCACTTTATGTAACAGAAAGCAAAACTGCGATCGGTCGCATTTGAAGTTGAACATGGGGGAATGTGGGCTGCTGGTTCTATCTCTGGCTGTTAGCACAACAAATGTCAGGATGCACGGGGCTCTTTGGAGCTTTGTTGTTTCCTCAGATATCGATTCCTCCCTGTTTATCTGCCCGAGGAGGACCTTTTTTGTTTTTTACTTTGAGGGCCTCATCAACAGCGTTGTATCACTGGTAACAATGGAAGTGATTGAAGTTTTACTTTAATCACAAGTAACCACCCCAGACGTTGTTGTGTCCCTGCCGCGAGCACTCCTGTTTTCTTTATTCAGTTTTTTTACCCGTTTTTTTTTTTTTTTTTTTTTTTTTTTTTTTCAGTTTTTTTTCCTGTTTTTTTTTTTTTTTTTTCATCTCTAAAATCAAGTGGACCTCACGAGGTGAATGTTCAGGCTTCTTCCAGAACACGGTTGCATATATTTCTACGTTTTGAGCCATCCCGATCCCAAAGTAATCGCGGCTAATGCATGTACAGGCAGCATTAGGCGAGCAATATCTGGCACCAGCTGCCTCTTTAGACACCTGTCAGATCTGTTTCAACCTCTGATCTGTATTCATTTGAGAGCCTGGGCGCTGGCTGAGGCAAATCTCCGAGAAACTTGTTTTGGCCTCACCCACTGCATCTCATTGCGGATAAAGAGGCGCATTTATCATTGTTATAATCCCATCTTTTCCTTTGTTTTAACATTCTTACAGTTCTGCAGGCAAATGACGGCTAGATGATTATGATTTCTGCGCTGATAGGGGCTTTCTGCTTGAAAAATGGGGCGACACTAAACCGGACATGAATTTGTTTAAAAAGGGTTTTTGTGTGCGTGTGTGTTCATTTTACATGGAGGCACTGAAGAGAGCATTATTTATTCAAAAACAGAGGACCTCAGGGGTCATTACTTTATTTATACCATGGCCACTCTTAAGAAAAAGAAAAAAAATACTCATCCATTCACGGAAAAGTAAATAATACAACATCTGCGTTTGCATTGTTGGAGGCGAATTATTTTGCTCATATACATTTAAAAAAAAAGTTCCTGCCTGATGTTTTAAGAATAGCAACAGCAAAGTGTGTTAACTCAAAACCATGTACTTCTGACTTGTTGGAAAGGTACATTATGCACAGTCCCTTCCTGAAACTGCCCTGGAGCTCCAGGATCATGAGAAAGCATACATTTCTGTTGAGTTTTAACAAAACCTGGAAAATATATTTTCATCATAGTAAATAAGGGCTTTTGCCTGAGAGAAATAAATTGCGGAGCACATGAGGTGAAGTGAGAAAAGAGAATGGGCGAGCAAGAATACGCTATAAACAGGCTTTAAATGCAAGAACGAGCTCAGAACAAAATAACTGTGATTCCGACTTTACCTTCATATGAAACCTGTGGTTAACTAATGATCTGTTTTCTTGTTTTTGTGTCACATTTGCCTTTATAGTCATGATTATGATCATATCTACCTTTTCTTTGGATTTGTTGTGGATCGGAAGAGGTTTAGCAAAAGGCTGATTCTCAAGATGAAATAAGGTTGAAAAAATTCTACATCTCGTTTTTATTTTACATAGATTAAAATGCATTGTCAAAATGTTTTTGTAACTTTGAAACAGATATCACACAACACTTATGTTGGTTTATCACTATCATGTGCAAATATGCCTGTTTGAGGTACATGACAGTTATGCAATGCCTATTAGATTGCATCTTATGATGCATTCTTTAAAAGCTATGTGGAAAATAATGCAAAAATTTGATGTCCAATTCTTATTTGGCCTTCTAACACTATTGCCCTGTGGCTTGACATTTCGGTGGCCTCTGAAGGTGTCTTTGTCAGCCACTTTAGTAAGACAACAAATTCACCTCTGCTGTCCATGAGCACTTCTGGGATTTAATTTTAAAACAGTGGTGACACATCCTACAACTGAAAGGAAGCCTGAGACCAAAAAAAATACTTACAAGACTGTTTGGCTCCTTTTAAATATAACAAATCAGGCCCTGTTTCTAACACACCAAAACAAGACCAAAAGAGTAAGAATATTTTTTTATCAAAAGGAGAATAAGAGGGACTATGCTAAGCAATTACAGTTAATGGTTTGTTCTCTGGGTTCCCCTTAGTAGCTGGTATTAACAGAAAAGTCCTCATTAAAGTGGAAGTACTGAAGTATCTTGCAATACTTGTATTTGTCGTTTGTTATTGAGTTGGAGACTATTTACAGGAGAAGATTATTGAAAACTACTGCATCTGTTTTTTTAACACGATGAATTTTAAATTATGGAATTGTTTCCTAAATTATCAATGGCCCAGGAATCATAGGGAATGTATTACAAAAATGAGCTCAGTTCTTGTTGATAAGTGGTGTCAGGAGAGAGAAAGTTCCTTTTTGAATAGGAATCTTCTCCATCCAGAGCTTTAACGCACACAGGGTGAAAGTCACATAAAAGTCAAAGTCATCAGCAAGCGTGGCCATTTGTTGTTTTTCGGGGCTTCTCAACTCGGTGTCTCGCATGTAAAGCCTGTCCCATCTGGCTGCTGCATGGACTTCCTTATCTTTGTCATGAAAGGTGTTGTCTACCCTTTTTTATGCTTTTTGTCAGAGATTAGGTGTACATTGTCGAATGTTATTCGTGTGAAGACTTCCAGAATATATTTATCCCCGGCTGAAATCTTATTAATATGCAGTCTGGGAAATTTGATAACAGTGTCTTTTACATTTTTCTCCCACCACTGGCATTACTTTTTTCATTTTTTCATTTTTTTTTTTTGCCATATCAAAATCAAATATATCACATTTCAAATTGTATATTATTACCAGATGGAAATTTGGTCATTTCAATTGGAAAGACCCGACAAATCTGCAGCCAATGTTAATTTGATAAGGTATTTTGCAAATGTGCAAGACCAGGATACTTTTTATGCAAATGGTTTCTCAGGTTGTGCTACTTGAACTGGGAATATTGTACGCTAAGGTCATTCACCACAGAGAGAAAATAAGAAAAGCGAACGACAAAATTATAAAAAATGCAGGTTCATTCCTGGAGATACCACAGCTATATTGTTCACACCTAAAATCTGATGCTATCATTAGACACATCCAGGGGAAAGCTGGAAATTAACCTTACGCAGTGCAGGCCGATCCTTACATTCATCACAGACATGTCACGTCCTTCCCTTGGAGACCCTCACAGCTCATTGGCACACATTTCACAGCGCTGAACTTTGACCTGGGCGGACATTTTCTGTGTGGGTGAGGAAACACTGGGAGGACAAAAACAGAATAGCCCCCGGCTATTCGAGCCACCTTCTTTGACTGATGTGCTGAGAGTTAAATTCTGTCACTTAAAGGCTCACCAAGGCGATACCCCACAGATTTTTATTTATTTTTTATTTTTTTACTGGCCAAAGACTAGAGGTCTGCTTCAGCGGAATGCAGAGAAATAAGAACGAGGTCACTTTCAGTTTCTGCTTGCTGTGCCTAACTGCTGCTCCACTGGACACTGACAAATGCTGACCACTGGGGAGTATCGAAATAGGATTGTTTTACTACAGCAAAATGACACGATGCAGCGCCATAATGTCATTCAAATAAAACCGATGTGGCAACATTCTCAGTCTGGAATTTCTCTTTAGTTTTTCCAATTTTAACCCTTTAATATTACTGGAATAAAACATTTTTTTTAAATCATTAATATGATATTTTTGAAAATGATGGCTCTGAAAAATATATAGGCATTATTGGCCACTTTTAAAGTTCCATTGTTTGTGAAGCCTGTGTAACCCCCTGGGTTTATTACACATTTTAGACATTCCATATATGTAGACATCTAATATATAATTTAAAGTCTAAATGTTTCAGGAGAAACATTATTTTCCACTGACATTGACTGCCTCATCGTCTCAGTACTCTCAGTACTTTGTTGCATTTTGCATTCTTACTGTGAGGAAATAGTAGGATGGCAAGAAGCCTTAGACATGTTTTTTCCAGTTTATTTCAATAAAGAAATAAGATTAAAAAAAATTCTGACATCGTGAGACATTTGAGCAGCAAATTTTACAACCTAAGACTAAGATGTTTAAAATCAAGTCAATTAGCTAAGCTCATAACCATGCTAACACTTAGATAGCAGAGGAGGTAGTTTCTGTTCTAATCTTGAGACTTATTTATGACCAGTGAGCTTACAAAATCTGTAACAGCACCTAAAGTCTGTTTGGTTTGCAAAGCCCCACATCTACTATACCCTGCTGGCGTTTAAAATGATTTTTAAAAAACAGATGCAAAGGAAGAACAAGGTATGAGGGCCAGTTAGAGAAATAATTTAGTCTAGAATTATGTTACATCATACTCTCTCACAAACACTACTATAGTCATGCACACATACTACTATAGTCACACTCACTTAATATCATACTCTCTCACAAAGACTACTATAGTCACACACACGATCATACTTTAACAGACACTACTAGTCACTCACACTTACTGTCAAACTCTCAGACAAGCTATTATGGATTCAGCAACATGATAGTAAATGTATGAGAAAATGATATGCATTGCGTGAGAGTGTAGTAGTATGTGTAAGAGACTTTGATTAAAATGGAAGTTAACTTGACGTAGTTATATTGCCTGTTTGTAAATTATTGTTTCGAAATGGAGAGGTTATTGATTAATAGATCATGTGAAACTAGTAATAATGTCATATTTACTTGATGGAAATAATTATTTCATTTATTTAGTGGCAGCTGCTATTGTCAAACGGTTAAGTTATATAGCCTATTAGTAAATTATTGTTTTGAAACAATGAGGTTATAGCTTATTAAATTCGTGGCAGAGGCAACAACTACTAGGCTGCCACAGGCTTCCACTATGGTTACCGGTGTTGCTGGGCTGACACATGGGCTTGTTTGTTACTTTTAAAAATAAGGTAAATTAGTAGAAAAATCATATTTGCAACTGCAGCTACTTATATAATTGCAAAGTTGCTCTTTGTCCTTAATTGCCTACTTGATTTCAGCTCCCCCACACAACTTCCATTCAGCTAGCCAGAGCTGTCCATCAATCAAGGAATGAGGCTGTTTCCTCCTTAAACAAACTAACTTCCTGTTTTAGTAATGAGTATACGTGAGAGAGTATGATAGTATGTGTGTGTGACTATAGTAGTATTTGTGAAAGAGTATGATAGTATGTGTGTGCGACTATAGTAGTGTTTGTGAGAGAGTATGATGTAACATGCCACTGCAAGACTGAATTATTTCTCAAACGGCCCCTCATAAAAAGGCACTGAATGTTTTCAATGGTTTATTGATGTTATACTACTCCCCCAAAACTGAATACCCATAAGGATATCTCACCAAGAAATGATGACCCCTACTATTGACTTCAAAGGGAATGAACAGTCATGCTTAAGATGCAAAAGCGACAATGTAATACAAAACCAGTATAGAAGTGACAACTGAAAATTGAAGTGAATGGAAAATTGTCTAATAAATCACTAACTGTTATTTTTCTTTTTTTTACTTGGCTTCAAATTGAATGGAATAGGTCGACTAGATGTTTCCATTTCCCTTTTCAGGTACCACACATGTATGACTAATAACATTACAAAAATTATAGTTTCGTCTAAGGAGAAACTCCATGTCCTGCCTGTAAATAAAAATAAAAAACATAACATCAGGATATTGGAAAGCCATAATGAAGTGGAGCTGATATTAATGTTATGAGCTGCACCTCTGTCCGCCATGTCACCTTATCCTCCCTGGCTTGAAATACCTTCATTTTACTGGAGGTAAACATCATAAATTCCTACAACACTGTGGAGGTCACGTTTGAGTTGAAGGTGTGAGACTAAAGTTCAATAAGTATTTGTAATTCTTTCCATTTTTGTATTCACTCAAGTATGTCCATCTTTACAAAAAGGCACAAATTGGTAAGGTGGGGAAATTGATTTCTGGAGAATCTGTAATGGTGTTAGCTTTGTTTGGGAACAGTTCCAACCAGTTGTGAATGGATATCACATTTACTCAGTGAAAATTCAACAGTAATTCATTATATAAATCCTTTAACATCCATAAGAAATATGCTGAAGAGCTTAAACAGTAGGACACATTTTCTAGTATCATTGAGGAAAATGGTTATAACATTATTCTAAGAAAATACTATAATGAATTGCAAAATATGTTCCACTGTTTAGACAGAAATAGAAAACATAAAATCACTTAGCTTTTTTGTAATGAAATATTTTGCTGTTGTATTCTCTTGACTAATCCAATATCCGCCCTTAAGACAGAAAAATGGAAATAATAAGTTGGGGAAATCACATGGAGGAAGTTTTTCATCACAAATCTGACATCATTTGGTGTTTTTAAGAGCAAATAGGGCTGCCGAAGGGCACCTGGGCTTCAGGGGGTTCCCCTGATATATCTATTTTTTCTTCTTCTCTATATTCACACCACTGATTGGAGTGCTAAAGAAAGCCAAAGAAAGATGGCTGGCAAATTAGTTTAAATTCCTTGCTTCTGTGTTTTTTAGAGGCTCAGAAATTCCATTCGGGAGTTGCAACATCCTATTTTCCCTAATGTGATTTTGCTCTGTCTCCACCAAGTATGGTCAAATCTGCTTGTTCGTTTGTTATGATGCAGAATAAATCTGGAGAAGATGAACTACCATAGTACAGCAGAAATAAAACTATTGTCCTGGAAGTGCTAGTTGGGCTGCGGCACACTAGCTCTTTGACCATACGCATAATTAATTTTTTCAGGGTGTGGACACTACATGATAAACGATTTCCAAGCGGCTGTTTGTTTGTTTGTTTTTTTCATTTGGGAAAGTTTGAGTCTGATGGAAAGGGTTGAAAGCTGAAGCATGCATTTGCAGTCTAGTCTTGTTCTATTGATCAGTGTGTTCATGTGAATGTGAATGTGAATGAGTCATGCTCAAAGCGTTTCCAGTTTTTGCATTGGAGCACAAAGTCCACGCTTTTAGGAACTGCTTGAACTTGAACTAATATAGCCAAGTTGCCATATTAGCTGAGTTCTCTCTGCATGGCTGCAAACAACAAACCAAAAATGTTTGTTCCCGGGAAAGTTTGGAATCAATACACGTACTCTCTTATCCCCACTTGGTGTGTCAGGATGCTGAATTTTATTAGTTGTTGGTCCCCCAGTAAAACTACATGCAATGTTCAGTCTTCTATTGCACACAATAACAACAAACACACACACACACCGGACAGCAGAACATGTTTGATTTTTTTGTCTCAGGTGGTTTTGGAGGGCTGTTCTGCATGAAACTGTCCTTTGTATCTGCCTTGTATGTGGAAGTTATGAGTTAGGTGTATCAGTACTGGAGGCTGCAACAATTTTAAATGTGCTAAATGTGTCCTGCTCTCATCTGTTTATGCTTACCTTTTACCTTTACGTAACTGTTGCTAAACAGGAAGAAACCCTACCTGTTACCTGAGGCTTCGTAAGGGCGTACCTGCTCACCCACTCTCTACCTGCCTTCTTCATCTCTGATCGTCACAATCCTCCTCGCGAACTGTTTTCCTGGACTTGGACTCTCACTAACCTCTGTCTCTTCTCTAGCGCAGCTCCCATGTGTTAAGCTGTCAGCCTACAGTAACTCCCCAGCTTCTCAACCCTTTTTAGAAACTCTGAGTAAGTTTGCTATTTCGGTCTTTCTCTATGATTATGTAGTACTGGATAAAATTACAGAATTTGACTGAATACATTTTTAAATCTAATTGGAGGGAATTGGATTGTACATAATTAGACTCATATTGAATTGTTTTACTATCTTTGTCAGGTGCCCTGGGATTACTTTTGTGATAAAGGATTTACTGAGAAGAATTTATACGCATTCAGAATAACTTACTGTAATCTGTAACGTTACAAATTAATACGTGTCAAAGTGACAACAATATGATACATTTGAAATTTGGTTTGTATGTTGTATCCAACCTTTTCTTCAACCTTCTGAGCCCCAAGGACTATAGGGTTCAGGGACAGGACCCTGATCTTCCCAGGAGATGACACCAGGTCAGTAACTACGATATAGACGATTTTTGGTATCCACAGAAACATTAGAATCTATGCTTAAAGGCTCACAAAAACTAGTTCCACATCACATCAACCCTAATGACGTGGATTTTTTATTAGGATTTGGTCCACTTAAGCATGCTGTGATAGGAGTTATTTAATACTTAAAGGCAAGAAGTAAACAATTCAGTTCCAACTGAACAAAACTATATATGTAACACTACGATTAAACTGTCATGCTTAGCTATATCGTCTACAACTGCGTTTCTACATGCCCTGAAAATGAGACCGCTGTACAGATTGGATAACGCCAAAGTCAAACGGTAATTTAACCACAAACTCATTTATAGAGTGCACTGCACAAAAATCAACAAATGCAATTAAATATTAAGACTGCAACCTGAATTAAAGTTGATCAACTTGGTTTTGCCGTAGGCCCTTAAAGGTCCTAGTTAAGGTAGTGCCTCCCATAAAATAATCAGCTCAATGTTCACGTTTCTGATTTGGGTATACTACGGCTTCTTCCCACGAGATAGCAATGGCAGAGAAAATTAAATCCCTTCATTTTGTAAATATGTCACTCTTTGTCAATCAAAATTGTTAACAGCACAACACAACAATTTAGGTTCATTAATCAGAGTCCTACGATCACAAACAGTTTATTTTTTGGGGTATTTATCTATGCAAATACAATGAGTATGCTCAATAGTTACCATACCCTTTTGGGGAATTATTTGAACAATTTGCATTTTGATAACCAATTAAAAGAGGCTTAGTTAAATGAAGAGATGAAGGGAATGTCTATTAACCATTCAACCCCTATCTCTGAATCTACATTTTAAAGGGAAAGAGTCAGCTGTGAATCTCTCCATGTTGTTTTTGCCTCTACATGAATCTGCATATGTGGCGTGTGCTGAGCATCAACAAAAGGAACGCGCCTTTATTTTTTCACAATATCAGCTCAGTTGACTGATCTTTTGATTTTTGCGTGATTTACAAAATCTGACACATGTCCAGATTTGTAAAAACAGATGTATGAACAGCGTTAAAATAGGCAGCGAGCGGGATCCGCAACAGACTAACCAACTTTGTCGAACTGGCGTAATTAATTTATTGAGTGATGTCTAGACTAGAATGAGAGATGAACCAAGTGACGGACGAAATCAAGGTAAAGCCTTTTGACAACCTGTTTATGAGGTGTCAGTTTGGATTTGGATCAAGGCATGTAGGGCTCCGCAAGGGCAAGTGTTGGCTGATATCCAGTGGCTCCTGCTGGCTGCACGCTGGCCCGCTGAATGGGCTAAGGGCTGTGTTTTCTTTTTTATTTACTGCCATCGGTAGCTCTATAGAAGTGAACAAGCCGAACAGAAATATAATCAGTTGACTCTGACCCACCGAGAAGGATAATTAACAAGAAAAAGGAAACTCGACAATGGTCTATTGACCCTAGGTGGGAATCTGATACGACTTCCACGCTGGATAATGAAGTTTTAACAAAGCATATTGTTGATGGATTAGGTGTTGAGACTTGCCTTGGCTAGGGTCACAATTAATTATCATTTTTGATTGAGGAGTAAAAATATCAAAATGCAGGCACCTATGTAGTGATATAAAAGAGTAAAAAAAATAAAAACAACTATGAGGAGGCAGACTTTGATCTCAGTGTACATGATGAAATGCCCAAACCTCCATGGTGCTGCATGCATGTGGTTAAAATAATAATTAAAATTAATTGAAAATGTACTCTCCTGAGGAAAGTTGTAATCAAAATCGCTCATTTTTAAAGGGGCACATAAAGGTGAAAAAGACAAATTACTGTGTTATGTCAAACTGTTGATGACGGATTGGAAATATGGGTAGCATATTTACAGTTAATTAGCACATTTGTGAGAAACACGTTCAACTGTTTGAAACCAATGACCATAAAAGATCGATTTGTACATTCTCCATTGACAGAGCATAACATTTTTGTTTGATTCAAATAGTCTGAACTCATTTGAGGGCACAAAAGTACAAGGATGCATACCTTAGCAGGGTGTCTGGAATCTTCAATCCAACAGACGCCACATCACAGCCATAATTTATCAAAGGAGATATAATCACAGGTAAGGGGTCACTGTAAGCGTTTGTCACACTCTGTAATAAAGCTTGGAACATTTACAGAATGACGCTTTATGTTTACCTTATCCAAAAGTTCCAACATGTATCACGCTCATAATAATTAATATTCAGAACCTTTTTTTTTGTAAGAAACTGGTGCGATGTGCCATGGACTAAAGATGAAAAAGACCATGCAAATTGTGATCAGCAAGTCAAAAAGCCCTGCTCTGTGATGATTTGGGATGGTATCAGCGCTCACAGCAGTGCTCATTTACACTTCTGTGATGGGAGCATTAATGCAGAACAGTACTTTAGTATTTTAAAGTAGCACACGGTGGTGTGGTAGACAGCGTCATCGCCTCACAGCAAGAGGGTTCTGGGTTCGAGTCACCTGGGGAACCATGACCCTTCTGGGAGGAGTTTGCATGTTCTCCCTGTGTCTGCATGGGTTAACAGAATAAGGTTTATTGCCAAGTAGGTTTTTGACTTACAAGGAATTTGCCTTGGTGTTTGGTGCACAACACTTCTACGAGAAGTAAGGACATATAATGTAGAAATAAAAATATAGAACAGAAAGTATAAAACTAAAAAGTACAATCTTTAAAAACATAGATCTGAGAATAGAAATATGGATATAGACTCAAAGATAAAATATTGAATATTAAATGACAAATTTCAAAAGTATGTATACAGGTGTGAATGTACAAATGAACAACTGAAATGTGCAATGTTGATGTGCAACGACAGACCAGAAAATGCTGACAGTAGCATTGTGTATATTGGTGAGGTAGAGGAGGGTGGGAGAAGAATAGGTGGGGGTCACTGGCCTTGTTGATGAGGCCAGTTGATGCTGGGTAGACTGTCTTTATGGCGTGAGGTTTTGGTCCTGATGGTCCTCAACCTTCTGCAAGAGGGGAGAGTTTCAAAAAGTTTGTCACCAGGTTCTCTCCAGGTTCTCCGGCTTCCTCCCACCATCCAAAAATCTGTTTGTTAGATTGATTGGACATTCCAAATTGCCCTTAGGAGTGAGTAAGAGTGTGTGGTTGTTTGTCCTTGTGTGTCTCTGTGTGGCCCTGCGATGGACTGGCGGACCGTCCAGGGTGACCCTGCCTCTTGTCCATTGACTACCGGTTTAGGCTCCAGTCCCCCCGTGACCCCATTAGGGAATAAGCGGTTACGAAAATGGAACCACCCTCTGAAAAAAAGTTACAAAGGCATGTCTGAGGAAGAGGAGCATCAGGGTGCTGGACTGACCCCCTTACACCCTGACCTGTCCCCTCTAGAGAATGACCAGTGAATTTTGAAATGATGACCTGGCACTAAATGGGAGAAAAAAATATCAACTTTAAAGACTCATTGCTCAGTGTCAGAATGCACCATGAGAAGGAATGCAAACCTTAAAGAGTATCAAAACCTTTGATGTCCTAACTTCCTCTAGAACGTGCTACGGTCCTAAAATGAAGACGGATAACCATCAACGGAGGAAAAATGTAAAAAAATACATGGGCAAACGCATCAAAACCACCGGTCGTGGCTTCAGCCAAGTTTGAGAGAGGAGGTAAGGCTTGAAAGCAGGAGAATTATTTCGCTGTTTAGCTCGTGACTGTCTTGTTCTGTTGATCAGTATGTCCATGTGAGTGACTCATAATGCTCAAAGCGTTTCCCCTGTTCCATTTAAGGATACAGTGACTGGCACTCTAATTCCTGGTTTGGTGCGTCAGGTTGTTGAATTTTTACCCATTTTTGGTAAAATCACATGCAATTCTCTTTTAGATAATGTCCAGTCTTCCGTTGCACACATGCTGTACGGTATATGTTCAGTGGCAGCTGGTTCAAATAAACCGTGGCTTTAAGATTAGGATCATGGAAGGAAATGTATACCCTGTTTTAAATTACTTCATGTTGGTTATGCTTGTGTTGAATCACTGTTAATTTTTGTAGGTAATTTGTAGAGGAATGATGATAAAAGTTTCTCCTGTCTCCAAACTGAAAGGGGGCTACTGGAGTGTTACTATTATAATTGCATTCTCTCCTAAAAGAACAATGTGCACCACCGAGATATTTTTTTGTTTTGTTTCGAAAAAACATAACATCTTTGGAAGAAAAATACTGTAATAACTATTACCTGTTTTACCCACGCTGAAAATAAACACCAGGAAGGCACCATCTTAACAGTTTTACTTCTGTCAGAACAGATTAGTCCCGCCGAAAAAATAAAGTCCCTCTCTTACAACGCCCTAGAGGAGGAAAATTCTCTAGACGGTCCTTTTCATCTTCTTTGGAGTCTTGTCCTAAACCTGGAGTCATGACTCAGAGGCTTTCCGAGGGGACAATGACTGCTCACATGAATATTCTAGTGCTCTGTCTTTGCCATTCTTGTTTTCATGTTTGCCTCTGTGCCTCCGTTCTCTATTCTGTCTCTTCCTTCCTCCCTTTTCTTTTCCCTCTCTCATCTCTCATTCTCCCCTTTTTTTTTTTAGTTACACATGCAAAGTCAGCTGGATTATCCATGCAGTCCTTTTAAACGAAAGCCTGCTTCATTCCTTGTGACACGTCATTTGTTTTGTTTTTGTGGAGCTGCACAAACGCTGATGCTCTACTTCTGGGCCCAGCCACCTAGCACTGTGGTATTCTAAGGAGCCTGCTTATAATGGGCCGTGCGTAGACTTAATTAAGGGGTTTTAATTAATTCTTCACTGAGGTCCTGTGTAAATTAGACTGACGTACAGATTGAGCTGTGCCTGTGGGCTAACATTTGTATTACTCCGGTTGCAATAAGATAAAATCCATATGTTCTTTTCTAACTGAATTATTGTTTGTTTGTTTTAAAACATATAAATGACCATTATACCTTCTGATTCATTTTCATGTGTTTGCAATGAGGATATAAAAGCCTGCTCTTCCCTGTGTGCAATCATGGGATTTTTAAATGTCCCATTTCATTCAGAGCACCCACACTGATAACTGCGACTCAAGCAGAATCCAAAGTGTATTCAGACTACTTCCCCAATCTGTGAAAAATTTGGTATTCTGACAGCTCAGAGCATTCCCCTAGGCTGTTTTCTGGTACTGAACCAGAGCTCAGAAAATTCCTTTTTTAACTCTTCCTCCCCTCCTAAAGGGAGGTCAGAGGTCAGACTTCAGTGCAGAGCAGCCTCCTTGTGGAAGTCATTGGGATTCTCGATGTTGCTCACAGATACTTCAGTAGGCCAGGTGCCTGTTGACATAGAGGTTCGGTCAGATTTACCTCACAACAGCTCCAACACTATGAAATGACCGGTATTATATGAGGAAGTACTGTAGCTACAATCACACTATGTGATTTGGGCATTCAGGAAAATGTAATCCATATGATATGATCAGGCATTGAGTTTTAAACATATATTTTATTTAGTTTGACTGCAGTGCAGACATTATTCAATGGTGGGGGTTCCAGATATTCACCTATCTTTCAAATCTGAGATGTTTTAAATAAGTATCTATCTATGGGAACGCATCAAAGACATTGCAGACTTTGGAATTATAATTACCAGCCTGATAACCAAGAGACAAAGCAGTCAAAACAGACTGTTAGCTAATGCTAACTGCTGACATTGTTGTATGACCATGTGCAGGTGACCATTATGGATCAGCTGGTGGGACGTTAAATATGACAAACTCTCAAACTAAGCAAGGTTGCATTACATTTTAAAGGACTTGTGTTTGTCTGAAATGGTTAACAATGTATTTAAAAGGAACCAATCATTTATGTCAGGAAAATTTAAAAAGGAAATCATCATTTACAGACTCTAGATCTGAAACATTTAAAAAGGAAATCAGCATTTACAGACTATAGATCTGGAACATTTAAAAAGGAAATCAGCATTTACAGACTATAGATCTGGAACATTTAAAAAGGAAATCAGCATTTACAGACTCGATCTGGAAAATTTAAAAAGGAAATCAGCATTTACAGACTCTAGATCTGAAGGGTTTTTTCCTGCTTGATTCCTGTTGCTGACCACGTGCTGAAGTACTTGTGCAAATTAATGTGAGTTTAAAAACTAAATCATCGGGTACTTTTTCAGCGATGCAGTGGATGCCTACAATCAGACAATTTTGCAGATGGCAGTAGCTTAATTAACGCTAGATCACTGATGTTTGACTGGTGTTCAAAGCCTGCAAGAAGAGGAGAGGCTTAAAGGTTACTGCACGCTGCAGTGCATCAAGTCATGGATGTGTTTTTTTTTAGTAATTCCATCAACACTTATCTCCGGCCTGATTCATTGTGTGTCATTTGGAGGCGTTTCATCAAGCTTTTCTTTGATATCGCCAAGGTTGGCTCTAAGGTGAAATAACATTGAACGGCTGAGATCCATAGCCGTGAATCCATCCATATTTCTCCTTCCCTCCTTCTTCTCATTCCCATTGTCTGCCTATGCAGCCCAGATGATGATACTTGACAATTTAATTGAAGAATTGCTCGGGAAGAGAATAGGAATTAGATTTGTCTGGTTCTGCGCTTTGTTTTTTTTTCCCTCTAAATGTCTTGTGCACAGCCTCGGACAACCTTTGTGTTTCGTGGGTTTCTGATAGGGGGGGATGTCAGATTGTCCTTTAGGTTCCCTCCTACGCTCAAGTAGGGAATTGCTTGTGACAAGTTATCAGGCCTGGGATGATGTCTCTAATAGTGGATTAGTCGTTGACATGGCCTTTCATTTAATGTAATAAAAGATTCTATCTGCAGCTGCTGCTGTGGCTCTCTGTCATAAAATAGTCATACATTTCTTAAGGCTTGTGATTGAGCATTTTAATGAGGAAGCGTCTTATTTTTTTGTGTTGTTTTTGCATGTGTGTGTTTGTGTGTATGTGATTCGCAGGCTTAATCTAAGCAGCCACATTTGACTTTGGTCTCAACGCCAGAGATCTTTATGGGATTCTCAGTAAATGGTGTGCAAATGGTGATTACAATGTTCCTATGTGGGGCACATACAGTTACCTCATTATGATGTCAAATGAACCAGTTGCATTTGAAGCCCCGGACATCTTTGTCCACTGCATTTTGGCCTCATCTGTCAGAGCGGCTATTGCAGTGTAATTTGGGAGAGAGCATGGCTGACAGCAAGGACTTCTGTGTGCCGTTAAAGGATTTATTCAAGGTGGTAAAGTTAAGAAATGGATTCTCTAAAACTAAAAGAAAACAAGAATACACACACACACACACATACCTATAGATAGATAGATAGATAGATAGATAGATAGATAGATAGATAGATATAGATAGATAGATAGATAGATAGATAGATAGATAGATAGATAGATAGATAGATAGATAGAGGGGGATATTTTGACCAAAAAGAAAAACAAATAGGAGGAAATTGGGGGAATCAATAAAGAAGGTGCTTGCCTTATGAAAAAAAAAGTGAAGTGGTGTCGAATGGGCGGGAGGGACAGTGAAAATTAATGTTACTTAGACTGGAATTAAGACCCCTTAACCTGAGGGTAGCAGGGCACACAGGAGGTACCATTTGTTACATATAGGATATACTCAAGAGATAGATCTGAAATTAATGTAACAAGGCATTTCTCAACATTCTGGCTTTACAAGGGCTCAGACAGTTTTTTTGTGTTATTATTATTTTAACCATGATAAAAATATACATATTTTTGGGCATGTTTTTCTTTTCCTCTTTACTTGCGTTCCTCAGAAGCTTCCCCTGTTTGATTAATTACTTTAGGAACTTAGAGATTTAGAGCTGTCCACAGAGTTAATGGTGTCAGATTTATAGTTTGCAGTGTAAAAGACATCCACGTTTAATGTCTCATTACATTTTTTTTTTTACATTTTATTGAAATCAGTGAGTTTTTGATGCTCTTCGGGTGTCCCTGTTCTAGTTCGTTTTTGTTTTGAGAACACCACGTCATGCTGCTATGACCTGGTTGATGACAGATCTAGGTGGTAGCATTGTGCTGGAAGCTAAACAATTTACTGTTGGCCAGTTTCAAAGCTAAAGTATTAACACGAAAGGTATGTACATGCTTGTGCCATAATGTAAAATAGCATTCCTAGATAAATAAATACTGTTTACAAAGAATATGTGACTATTGCATATTTCCCAGCATATATAATCATTATTTGATCAATTTAAACCTGGTGCAATGAAGAAAAGGAGGGGGCATAATAAGAAATAAGACTAAACCGTTTCACATACCTTTCTTTTTTATGTGATTTTCTGATTTATTTTCAGGCATTCTGAAATACTCTTTTTACTCCTGTTTAATAAAACATGCATGTTAGGTTGACTCTTGACTCTAAATTACCCCTAAGAATGAATGTGTCTGTGTGGCCCGGTGATGGACTTGTGCCCTGGTCAAGCTGTATTTTGCTTCTCGTCCAATGACGGCTGGAACAGGTACTGTATGTGCACCCCTGTGACCTTTAGGACTAAATGGTTCAGCAAATGGCTGGCTGGATGAACCACTACCCTTAAGAGAGATGCTATAAATAAGTGCCACTCGGCGTTTGGCTCTAATAGTATTTGGAAGAGCCTGTTTATGTGTATTTAACCCTTTCATACACAGCGGTCACCACAATGGACGGCCATTTAAAAGCCATTTTCTTGTTTACTTATGGGTTGTTATGTTTTAAATGTGCATACGACACTGACGCATCATGCAATAAAAATGTAAAAAACATACACAATAATAGCTGAGATAGACTAAAAAAAATCAAGGGGTTGAACAAGCAGAAGTTAGAAAAGTTAGAAAAGAATAGGATGAGAGTTGCAAAGTTTTATGTTTGTATATTCTGTTAACAAATCATTTAACTACTAACTAATTTTAACTTAACTTAATCTACTGTTCACTTGAGAGGACATCTGCAAAAATATTCGAATAAACACATTTTTTACCAAAAAAAACACCTCTTTTATGCCTTAAGAAAACCCAAAACACTTACTGTATTATCAGACTATGCAGACTATGGGTTAAGACGTTTTTGGATATTGCTTCGAATTTGTGGCATAAGATGCTCTTTGACTCATGTTACAAGTCCTGTCAAAGAAAACAACCAACAAAACATGATCTATTTATGTTTCCTGATCATCTCCAATCCTGAAATAGCCTGTATGATCCAGTATACAAGTCATGCCTTCATCTGTTACTGAGGGATGGCCTTATGCTGTTTTTCCTGCTGCTCACTTCCTGCTGTCGCTTTCAGAGATTATGTTTTAGTTCACTTTAAAAATCTATGTCGATGAAATATATTGGTAGTTTTAAAAGAGAAACATAATTTAGCGGGGAAATGAGGCCCATCTATAAAGTATTCGACTGATCCGCTGTCCGTAAAAGAGAGGAAATTTAAATCCTAAGAATGAAAAAAAGTATTTTAACACTTATCCTTAATATCAAACAGACACAATCAAAATGGGAATAGTTTTACAATGTTGGCGAAAAGACAGACAAATGTAATTTGGAGTGTCCCACAATGAGCAGATTTCCTGGTGAAAGGTGAGGGTGTCAAGAATGGATTTGAAAGGAGGATCCACAAAGGCATCGTCCAAGTATACAATTAAAGCATGGCTTTTTGAACACACATTTTTGTGCTTAACTTGCTCATCTGCAGTTCTGATCCATCTCCTCTGAAACCTGTCTGGTGTTTCAAGATAAAAATCGAATGACAATGACCCCAACTGCACTGAGAATGACATGAAGTGGACTCAAGATTCAAGCAGAACTACAACAATTAGATTCCGTAACCTGTAAAAATAGAGAAGATTGCTTTACATAAAGATCAACGTTCCTCTCTCCAACCCATACATATTTAAATTGTTGTTACCTTGCAGGAAACTTCGCAATACAGGGTTTGTATTCACGAAATAATACAAGTCAGTCTTTTCGTTTTCAGGCCTGGAAAATGAACATCTCGACAGGGATTTTTAGCCTATCCATAGTGGATCAATGACCAATCAATGAGTCATTGGCTCCACCTTGAGAAACTCTGCAGCTGCCCTTCCAACTCGGGTGAATCCACAGATACTGGGCTCTCTGAGTAGGCCTGCATATATCGGTCATTTTCAGGTTTGAGCTCCAGCTGTCACAGGCACGCACTGCACGGAGGCATCGGGTCAGATTGGAAAGCCTGCGGGGCAGCAACAAGTAGTGCTCGAGCACAGCTAAAAGGATAATTGTTTCTGACCGTTTTGTGTCCTCCTGTCAGAAATTAAAGGATCCGCAGGATTAAATGTGGAGTGATGTCCATTTGGAGCGACTTTTGTTCCATCAAGTTGGATTGCTCTTTTTTAAAAGCACTTAAATCCACTAAGACCTTGCTTGGCTGTTATATATCCACTCGCTTTTGTTTTTTTTGTGATGTTTTGGCTATTTTTTCTTCTCTAATGTTCATCTTTTTCTATTTTAATTTAGATAATTAGCTCTGTTTTGTCTTGATGTCATTATTTGGTCCTCTAGAATCAATTTCTTACCACTTTGTCGTCATTCAGTTCGTGCTGTTGCATCTAACTGTGGTACGTTTGTGTCTCTTGGGTTATTTTGCATTATTTAATGTTCCTTTTAGCCTAATTTCTGTTTTTGGAGCTCTTTATGGCAACTCAGTGTCTTTGCTAATTGCACATCTTCTATTGGGTTCATTTGACTCTTTTTCTTGTAGTCAAATAAATCTATTCGGTTATTCTGAAAAGGACCAAAGGTCCGTTAATCCCCAGACTCTGCTCGTGATTGGCTAGTTCGGTAATCTGTCCACGACATTCATTGTAAAGCCCCAGTGTTGAAATTCTATTGTGCGCAGTGAATCACATACTGTTGAGCCACAAAGTGCTTCCATCTAACGTTTTAATGAGTCAAATTTACAGATAGTACACTAGTTGTCAAGGGAACACTTCAGCTGAAACCAGACAATGTATTCACGTTGAAAAGGGACAGAGGTTGACATTGTATTTTCCTTGCACAGACTCAGGAAAGTTTTTCTTCCAGAAGATTGGTTGGTGAGAAAGCTGTTTTCTTTTTCATAAAGCTTTTTGGTACTTTTCCTCGATTGCTTGCAAAGGGCTTCAATTATCTGTTGAGTCTGCCGTCTGGAGTCTGTTGAGAGGTTTTCTAAAGAGCTGATTGAGGAACATATCCTTTCCTTGACACAAATGGAGGAACATAAACAGTGGGTGTTTACACTGTACTGTCATTTTCCCCTCACTACGCCTCTTCATAATTATTATGGTCAAATATTACACCCAAAACAACTCAAGTTCTCCACGTGCATCCGTCTCCTTTCAGATCCTGCTCCGTTCCACTGTCAAATTGCACGCAATTTCTTATGCCGGTGTGTTTATCATCGGGTTTACATGTTACTCGGAGTAAACACCTGTCATACGGTTGTAAAAAAAAAAACAGTCGGGCACCCTAATCAAAATGTAATATCAATCCCACTGTGAAATCACCATTGTTTTGGAAGCAAATTACTGTTATATGATATGACCCTTCCCCACTCGCTTTCCCATGGTCCTCGTGGTGCTATTGCTCTTTTGATGGCACGCTTGCAAGGCCGTTTTTCAGCGCGGGATATAAATATGCCAACATTAGACAACACTCATCACTTTCTCAGGGACCTAATCCCTGCTTTGCTGAAAGCTGTTTATATAATTACCCATTCTCTTCAAAAGATGGGATGAGGAAGCTCCCCCCCCTCCCCGTCTATGTGTGTGGAAGAATATGTGCGGGAGAATAAATGAGAGCAACAGCAGGGTGACTTGGCTTAAAACAGAAGAGTTAAACACACAGAATCAGGCAAGCAGACAGCTGGCAGCCAGACACCAAAGTTAATGGTGTTTTCTGCCATAGGGTATCTCAGATTGCAGCGAGCGTAGGAAAAAAAAAGGAAACGAAAGCCGTAATGGAACTGTTAAACATCAGTTGATGAGTTCATATAATAAATATTTCTGGGGAGTTTCTCTGTCACCTCTGCGGCTGTGGAGGAAACATTATTAAGCCATAAGTGATCAATTTGCTTTAGCGATTAGATGGAAAGCCAATCATTGAAAGTCATTTCAGATTGCACAGGGCAATTTCAGATAATATTTTGGAGAGAATTAACTTCAGCCATACATGGTATTAATCAATAACATGTCAAGAATGAACCCTTACCCTGGGTTAGGGCCGTGGACATTTTTGAGACGTTTGTTCTGAACCTAAGCCAGATCCGGATATTTGCTTTCGGAATTCACACTTTCAACCAGGGGATGCAAGGTTGAT
Organism: Menidia beryllina; assembly: GCA_013363375.1. Lineage (NCBI taxonomy): Eukaryota > Metazoa > Chordata > Actinopteri > Atheriniformes > Atherinopsidae > Menidia > Menidia beryllina. The sequence continues at coordinate 952,725 of JABUIW010000044.1, read as the reverse complement.
GCCTAGATTATTACAGGTGGGTAAAATCACAGCCACTCTACCTATCATTTATTGATAGTCTGCATTTGTCGGTAAGGGATGTGACTAGAAAACACAACTACATCTCAGATCTCGGAGGTTGAGGTCAGACTTCCAAGAGCATGGTTAGGTGTGTGTGGGTCTCTTGATATCGGAGGCTGTTTGCTTGGAACATCTGTCAATATCGCTCCTTGCTTCTCCAAACCAGGATCAGTCCGACTGCTGTCTACTGTAGGTGAGACACACAGAAATCTAAATTGTCTATGTTTTCAAGTCGGATTTTATCCATGTGTTGTTGACTGTGTATTTAATTGAACGCAGAATGTTTTCTGTGCAACTCTTAAGTGTTGATTTAAGATGATTGCAACGAACGTAACGGTATCACCTTTTGTAATTTAGGCAACAACATGGCTGTTCCTCAGCCTCTCCCCCCCCCCCCCCCCAGGCAATTTGTGTTTTCTGGTAATAAGCGTTGAGCTCATTACCGAAGCTTAGAATTACTTTTGTTCCACTTCAGGATACCTTGTTGCTCCCCAGTGCTTCTGGTGCATCTGATTTCCCGTCCTCGCGGGGGGAGTTCTCTCATGCATAAATATTCCGCAGAGAAGAACTACTTTCATTTCAGAAAAACCACGTCGAACTCTTTTGCGCGAGAGGACCGGGGATCAATCAGTCGATCAGTCAGTCGGGATTATTCCGCAGCTGCTGCGAATTTGGGGTTGCGGCAAAATGGATCCATATTCAATTTAATTATGTTCACAGCACCACCGCCAGGATCTTTCGGCGAAGCAAAGAAATGTCAGGATCACACAAATTAAACAGACGGATTGAACGAGGGGTTGATGTGGCCCTAATCAAAGTGACTGAAAGTGGCCGAGCAAACAAATACGGGCCTTTGATGTAAGCCTGCCTTTCTTTCTGCCCTTGCTATTGAGATTAAGGAAAATAAGATTGCTTTCATGCCTTTGCAAATATCTACATATTAAGATTTAATTTTCTCTTGGCCTAAGATGCAATGAATAATAAATTGCCAGAGAAGTTTGCTATCTATGAATGTGGGCAGGAAGCATAAATCCCTTGAACGACAACTCTAAAATCAAAAAGACTCCTGGATATCGGCAAAGTGTGTATGTTAGTGTACTGAAGACAAGATGGGAAAAGTTACCTTTTGATTTATAATACCAAAGACACAGCCATTGTTTTTTTCTGTATACCAAACAGCATAATTTATGTAAAAATGTGTTAAATTGAAAAGCCTCATGGATAAAATACCTTTAAAATGCATATATATATATATATATATATGTATATGTGTGTGTATGTGTGTGCGTGTGATGCAAATCACTCAGTGAATTATTTCATCCTATAGCCAAGCTGGATTATGTTGGCCCGTGTAGATTTGTTAAATGGGCCTGATGGTCAAAATGGATTTTGCATGTTAATGGGCTTAACAGACCACTGGGTACTGGTTTGTTTTCCCATTGCCATTCCTATTGTATATGTTAACTAGGATGTCTCTTTACACTGTGGTTTTTATTATTGTGTGTAATTACTGCTAATTTGAGCTGGAAAAAAAATAAGGGGAGGGGGGGTATCTTTTGTTTGTTCTTCTTTGCTCCTATCAAGTTCTATTTTACAACAATCAGTCCAACTATTTGGTGAAAAAGCAGAGGACGGCATGGAGGGTGTTTTACATTCAAAAGACCAAGAGGAGGACACAGAAATGTGTTGATAAGGACAGTGAATTCTGCATTTTGTCCATCAGCCAACGTAAAGCAAAAATCACTTTTTACAAAAGACGTTTTTTCCATGGAGTCGCTTTCTTAACTTTAAAAGACTGCAATTGATTTACTATTGTGCACAGACGGAGATCACAAACGGCCGAGTAAACAGAGAGAAGAACCACAACAATTTCCAAAAAACACATGTGCATCACTTGTAATATATCTACCTACTTCCCAGTCTTCTGAAATATCTGTAGTCATATATTTTCATTTGTTAGAGGTTTTGCTGTCAGAAAAGGAAATCTGGCCACTGTACAAGAAGATACATCGTGCCTTTATGACCACTTATGGTAAAATTGGACAGATAATCTCATTCCATCAGGACCTGGTATTGTGTGGGATTCATCAGGCAACAAGAGCATTTTTTTTGTCTGTTAAGCTGAAACGGGGGGGGGGGGGGGATGGATAAGTGTAATGACTTGAGTGAAGTTTAGTTTATAGCACCTCCACAGCTCCTGGCATTTGTGGGATGCTTCCAATCTGCGGTTGGAATAAAAAACCAGTGAGGCTGTGGCAGGGCCGAGGCTCCTTGATGCTTTTAAAAAGGTGAGTGGTCTGCAGGTCCAATAAAAGAGCTGAACCTTGGCTGGAAAAAAAAAAAAAGAGAACCGGTTCTGAATGAGCAGTCAGAACACACAGGGTGTCACAGATTTCCCCACATGGGACTGCCTCTGCTGTTCTGTGTCCACTACCTGACACCTAATTCGCAAAAAAGGGGGGAAAAGGCTGGGTACACGCTGGTATACCTTTTGCTGAAGCAGAAATGTCTAAGGTGTACTCTAGCTTGGAATAACCAGGTATAGAAAATGTAAGGATGGACATGTCACACTAAGTTGATTATGTTTTTTTGTTCTTAATCTAACTCCATGTGTGTTTCAGTAAATTTTATTTTATTTAACCCTGTAATGCCAAATGTATCATATTTGATACATACGGTTTTTTAAATGTTTTGCGTCTGACACCTTTTGCATAATTTAATGGTCAAAACTTTGCTCCAAATCTTATTGTACACAATCAGATACACCTGATAACAGGGCGCAGAAGACTACACGAAAAATCATCTTGACTTATTGCATAGTAATAAATTATTATCAAAAATATATTTCTGTTTTTTCTTTTTACATATTTTGTTAAAAGGCCAAATAAGGAATACAAACCAAAAAAAAGTCATTTTCTGTTTTGTTTTATTCTTGGATCGGGTTTTAAAGGGTTCATTTTCAATCTATTACAAGCCAAAAGGAATCATTTTCAGTAAGGGTATTCTTTGTTTGTCGACTTCATTATGAGCTGCAACTTTTCAGAGTGAAATATCTGCGGCATCCATCAGTACTCCTAACTTGACTTTGTCTGTGTGGGTTTAATCACTGCAACCCCCCCCCACCCCCCTCACCCCTCCCCCCCTTCCAGCAATGACTCATCCTGTTTGACTGAGACCTTCTCTCCACCCAAATTATTGCGCCTGACTCCCGTGTAATTCCCTCTCGCAGAGAGGCGGATCAAAATGTGTTCAGCTGTGCGATATTTTTATCCACCAACCGGGATGAGCGTTAATTATAGCAAACATTCGTACATTAAATGAAAGCCCCTGTGAATTGGCGGAGTGCAGCAGGCGGCGTTCTCTGACACAGCAGTAATGGCTCAACCATCACAGAGGTATTACCTCCACACGGGTGCTCTCTCTAAACTTATTGTCCTCAGCTGCGTACAGAAAAAACGGAAATAATTGTGAGTTTAGAGTATGATAAGCATAGTGGAGTTTTGTGTTTAACTCAGGATGTAGAACAAGAACTAATAACAACCCCCGGGCCGAGAATGACACATGAAAACAAATCAACCATCATTAAGAAGTGAGGTTTAATTAATAACTGATTGATTGGTTGACTGATTAACTTGAGCTGGTTTCATTATGCTTTTCTTGTGCGACGAGTCACTGGAGGGAATGCTCTATTTGCATTTCTACCCCGGCAATAATGAAAATAACCAAATTAAAAATGTCAATTGGCAATTTGAAAGTGCATTTTTCTTTAAAACCATCGCGCAACTAGTGCAAGTGGAGCCAGGTGAAGTTTTACTGATGAAAAAGAGATCATGTCATATTGAACTTGAGAAGTATTTGTTGTGATTCATAATAACCCCGTAACTGCACTGGACATGAGATCAATGGCAAACCAGAATGACCTAAAGAGTGTGGCATATCAAATTATACTTTACTGTGCATTATTGACCAAACTGGGTCAATTGCCTAAACATTAATAAATGAAAATGTCTTTTTGATCAATTCTTAAGTTTTGATTTGGTGCAATCATGCAGTAAAGTTAGTATTGACATATAAAAGGGCAGTAGTGAGAATGACCTTGTTATTGCCAATGAGGAATTATTACACGTAAAGAAGAACAAACAGAAAAATGAGTATATATATAGTCTTCTATATGTCCGAGAAAAGGTTGAAGTGTTTTATATACGTGGTATACGTGGTATACTTGGTACACGGTGTGTTCCTGTTGAAATTTAGTTTAAATCTAACTTAAATCTAAACAATCTAAAAAATAATAGCGAAAGCCGATAAAGGCCACTAATCAGACCCATAAAACTTTAAAGAGAATTGCTTTAAGAACCATATACAGTGAGAAAAAAAAAAACCCTGACTTGCTTCATTGTGACTGAGCCACCATCCCCACACCCCACGAATTAATGAGGCTGATTAATTACGACTCTTTTTAGACCATGTTAGACATGTTCTGGGCGGAGTGTGTTGCATGCCGTGTGTATGTGTGTGTTTTAAAGACCTCACCCGCGTAATGGGACATTGATCGAGTTCCACACCTTTGTATGGCGTTATAGGCAAGATGGAGGGGCACGGATTAGATGCTCAAGGCCAAGATACCGTCGACATGATTAATAATTACCTTTAAACTAATGTAGTTAAACAAAAGTACATTGTAATGTTTACAACAGCTCAGCATTAAATACAACTCAGTCTAAACGAGATTTAACTTTTAGCTGGTAACCAGCTTAGAACAGGGAAAAACTTCCTTTGTGATGAGTCTTGATGACCAATATATTGGGGGTTTTTTTTGTTATTTACATATCACAGGGACTCCAGGTTGATACATCACGAGTAGCAATTTGAGGAAGCTGGTTTTTGTATGTCACACTGGACAGCGAACATTTTTAATAGCTCATAAATGAAAGAAAAGAAAAGATAAGGATGAGAATTACCAAACAATACAGAATTCTCATGTCTGTCAGCTTTACAGAAGCAAAGCATTAATCCCCCTTTGACGAAGTCAAATTGGAAGAAAATGACCCAAGTCCCTGGCAGATTGTTTATTGAGCATCTAATCCGTGCCCCTCCATCTTGCCTATAACGCCATACAGAGGTGTGGAACTCGATCAATGTCCCATTACGCGAGTGAGGTCTTTAAGCCACACACACACGGCATGCAACACACTCCGCCCAGAACATGTCTAACATGGTCTAAAAAGAGTCGTAATTAATCGGCCTCATTAATGCGTGGGGCGTGGGGATGGTGGCTCAGTGACAATGAAGCAAGTCAGGTTTTTTTTTTTTTCTCACTGTATATGGTTCTTTAAGCGATTCTCTTTGAAGTTTTATTCTGAGTGTATGGGTCTGTCTTGTCTGTGAATGAAATATTAACCTTCAGACCGCTGGCTAAGTGTTTCATAAATATTGCATGGTGTAGAAGGAGTAATTGGTTTCCCCATCTATAATGGTCGTCACCCCAGTCCACAGAACAGGGAACGGCTTTTTTGCAGAAGATGGCAGCGAGGTTCATAATGGAATTCGGCTGATCTGCTCTGCATTTTTGCTTTTTATCCCTGCAAAGGGAACTTAGCGGCTTCTAATTTTGTAATTGCAGAGTCATTTTCTGAAGCACCACATATTGGTTTTTTCGGGGGGTGGTGGGGTGTCATTACGTGTTATCTGACAGCTGGGTCAATTTTCTAACATCCTCCCAAGATATCTAAGTGAATAATTTAATTCTTCAGGGTTTTTATTTTTTGCGAGAGAAGCCGTCAGCATTTTCAATTCTTGATAGCTGATATAGGAGGCAAAACACTTCAGTTAGCTTAAGAGGACAAGTGATCAAAGCTTATTTCAATGGTCAAGGCCTAATGTGTCCACTCCTTGACTCTGCCTTCTCCACTCAGTCATTATTAGCAGAGGTTGCAGTCATATTATAACTACATAGTATATGTAAATTTGTCCTATTTATTTATTTATTTTTATTTATTTTTCTGCAGGACCTGTTTCTTCTTTTCTTTTTTCATTCTAGCTGAACTCAAAGGCATGGGCGTAAACAAAGCAAAGCTTAACATGCTTTTACATCATACACTGTAAGAAACAAACATCAGATTTTTACGGAAAAAAACTGGCAGAATATTGTAGAAAATACAGTAAAATGCACATTTTACAATGTAAAACTGTAATCCTTTACAAAATAACATGCTAACATGCTAAACTGGTAAGGTCAACATCCCTTCTCAGCCAAATTAGAATGAATATGTCTTTATTAAAGCCATTTTTTCCTGTACAATGTACAGAGATACCTTATTTGACATCTAATCCAATTCAATTAGAGTGAAAATCAGTAAATAATCGGCATTATTAACTCATTGGCTGCCAAAGACGTCTATAGACGTCTTTTATGTTTTTCAAAGAGAGTGGCTTGGGGGACGATCTGCTAAAGCTTGTCCGTAAATATCAGGCTTCTAGACAGAGTATGTACTAACAAATTGACCCTCTAGGAGGCAGTGCCACTTTTGATGGGAGATGAGCATAGACTGTAGGCAAATAAAAAAACGTAACGGTTCGCTATGAGAGAACATGTCGCCGGTGAGACTCAAGTCGAGGAAGAACGGAATAAGGTAGAAACAATTTTTTTTTTCCTGATGAAAGAAGAGAGTCTATTCTTTCTTTTAGTGTGTTCGGTGTTTACATAGTCATAGTACAAACTATTCTGTGGCTCTTGAAAAATCAGTCAAAATGCTAAAAAACTCTGGCAGTCAATGAGTTAAATGGCAAAAGCCTTATTATAAATATATATATATATTCTGAATTTTACTGAAATGTTCTGCTTATTTTAGTAAAAGGTTGTCCTTCCATCAATCCATCTATCCATCCATCCATCTTCATAATGGCTTATTCCCTAATGGGGTCGTGGCTACTCAGCTAGTCAATGGGCAACTACTCGACGGTGCGTCAGTCCATCGCAGGGCAACACAGAGACACACAAAATGGAACAACAGCTCACTCCTATGGACTGCCCTAGTAGACAAGGCGTTATTGTCTGCAGGAGAACTAAACTTCTTCATGTTATCATACTTTGGCCAACAGCATTTAACTGTAAGTCACAACAACTGAATTTGTAAAAGCGTATACTATTTATTTCAGTTCTTTAAAACAAGCTATATTTTAAATTTAACTGTATTGCATTGGTTCAAGTATTACAACTTTTTCATGTTTATAATACAGTAACATATCAATTCTACAACGGAATATCCTTTTCACACATACTGTAAAATGAACATTTATTCATTGTTTTGTTTTTTTATAATATATTCCTTTTAAATATACACCGATTCATTGTTTTTCTTGTTACAGATTTTTAATGTCTTGATTTTTCTGCATATTAATGTTTTTTTCACAGGCATTTTTTCGAGTGTAGTTCGACGCACCATAGTATGAACTTTTTATATTTTTTAAAGTAAATTTATATTTAATTCGTTCTGTTTTTTCTGACATAAAAAATTATATTCTAATAGCAAATTTTCTTAAACTAGATCTTTATTGGACCAAGTAGTTAGACCAGAGAGAAAATGATGTTACGATTACTTTACCAATTAGTTGTGCATTACAGAGGCAAAACTATCGATCAACAATAAAAAAGATTCTTTATTGAGTTAATCTCATTTTCTTCTTTAAATTCATTCCAAATGTTACCCTCCTCTCGTGGGATGTGGAACAATAGTCGGTTTCGCTCTCTCATTGCCACCTTCAAAACTGATGCTTAAATAATTCACTCAGATTAGATGTGTTAAAGTCTTCCGATTTATCAGAACAATGTGGGCTAATTCTTTGAATGGATTTACTGAATTGCAGGGAAAGAGGGATCCCAAGACGGCACCTTGACAGGAATCCAAAGAGATAGTTTTGACCATGTTTGTTATGAAATCAAGTTTTTTTTTTCAAAAGAAGAAAAAAGACGAGCTGAACCCACCCAGCTCTACAAGTTTGAAGCAGGAGATGAAAAAGGAACTGGAAAGAAAAATGCTTGTATCGCGCGTTTAGATTTTCTCAAAGCTTCATTTTTCATGTATGATTGGGGGATTTTTGTTTATGGGAAAAAGAAAAGGATTTGGTTGTAAAAAAAAAAAAAACAGCAATGTGAGAAATGCAGGAAAAGCCACTGCTTGCATTCACTAAGTCTGGACTCAGCATCATTACGCCTTCTGCGATCTCTCCAATCAAAGAGGCATCAGCATAGCTGCACTGAGTCGCTGCGTCCTAACTCTGCACGCCTCTGCAGTTTTGTATCAAACAGAGGATGGTCTGAACTTTGGGATGGAGGGGATTATGGAGCTGGGCTCGCATTTCTGTGGGAGAAAAAGGCTCATCTGTGTCGAGCCGTCCGCTGTCGAGAGCGGCCGCGAGAGCTCATCCTTCTGTGGAGAATTTCTGGATCCCACATTCAGCCCCGTCTTTTATCTCGCCGCTTGCAGATGCCACAGTCGGCGTGAGGATGGCTATCTGGGGCTGCGTTCCAAAACATTCTGCCTTCTCACTTCCTAGCGTTGAGCGCGCACATGTGTGAGTCTGTGATTTGTCATGAAAAAGGAGCACACATGTAAGCTATCTGAAGGCACGGGGTCGAGAAAATGAACTTTTATGACGGTAAACCTGAACGCCAGGGAGACGAATGATTAAAAAAGATGTTCAAGTTGAAACGGCTTGGTAAACTCACACGCTTTCATAAGCTTTATAAAATCGTGTCATGAGCAGAAACACTAAACTTGTTTGGACATTTTTACTTCCACACTGAGACAGATTGAATGAGACTGACAAGCCAGTGATATAAGGACAGTGTGGCATCGGTCAATATCCTGCTAAATGCTGTGAAAAAAAAAATCCAACCTTGTGCGGATGACCTGCGGGGGCACCCTTCGAATAAACAAGTTAATGCCCATGTCTCCGCTGACCGCTGATCCGTCCCATCGCCGGCATGCCGTTCCTGTTCTGTTAAATCTTACGTCTTTATATGTGCGGCATGGTGTCAGCTCAGACTGACCCCCGTAGCACTGGAATCAGCAGACGCAATCACACTGTTCTCCATCTCCTGACAGCATGCCGGAGACATCGTTACTCCTCTCACTTGACTTCATCTTCCCTTCACTCTACAGGACCACAAACAAAATCCATTTAGTTTGATGGCTATATGGCCCACGTAAGTGGAATTTATTCATCTGTTTTGCCTTGAAAGTGCACCTAACACCTCCAAATCCTATTGCTTGCGACTGGAGTCCTAAGGGGCGGGAACAGGGAGCTGTGGTGAAAGCAGATTCCCGCTTTGCTGTTCCAGAACGCTTCCGGGCAATTGCGACTTTTCCCACATGACAAAATACATTTAACAGATATTCATCATTGGAGTGAGACCTCTTCCAGTGAAACCACCCGCAAACACACATTGTTTGATTATATTCTGGGAAATATATAGTTTTTGGGAAAGTTGCATATCACAGCATTTGGAACATCAGTTGTTAACTGACATGGCCATGCTTTGAATAATGTCTGAGTTTAAATGTATTAATGACAATCATTCAAAAACAGAAGTTACATAGAGTTCACTAGGTCTCTTTCACTCATGGTGCTCTGTCAGGGAATGATGTTAATGGATTATAATCTTATTTCAGGCATAAAAAACAATACATATTACTATTTTAGGTCTGGAACTGGTAGTCTACCAGTATAGCTACAACAAGGTTGTTCTTATTTCAAGATATGTCAGTTATCCAGACACATATGTTCAGTCATTGGGTGTTTCTTCGTGTCTACAGTTTTTTGTCCACAGTTTTTTACTATTCCTTTCTGTTTTTTCTATTTTTATTTGGTACAATATGCACTGGCAGATATGCAGACTACGTAAAAGGTAACAGACTCACCCATTTGAGAAAATCAAAGGGTAACTGAATACTTTAGTTACGTATCTTACGGCATTAAAAAAGGGACACACTGCCTTTATTAGATCAATGCTTTTCCAGGGATGTGCATAGCTTAAAAGCAAAAATACAAAATGTTTAGTTGAAATTAATATTCCACTAATTCATCCAGCTAAAATGAATGAAAATAGATTACTAGTTTTTACTAATGACAGCGGATTATGTGAAATTACCTTATTTCTGTCTCTTCCCTGACCTTTTCTTATAATATATCAGCATTTTACTAACCGCTTCCATCAGCTTTTTCTAATTCTTTCTGAATTGTTTTACTATAATATTTTTCTTGATTTTTTTCTTTATTATCTTAACCTTACATTATTTATTTTATAGAACTTTTTATAGAACTTTATTCATCGTTTTAAATTCACTGACATAATTACTTTTCTAATGTTGCCTCTTTGCATTTCTCCCACTGGTTATTTCCCCAAGCCCACTCATTTCCAAGTCTCCTAATGTAAATTTTCTTTTGTGTTTTTACATTACTGTCTGCATTTAGGTTGTGTCACATAAATAATAGCGGCAGTCTTTTATAGGCTGTCAGCTTTTCATTTTACTGGACATTAGATTGCTGAGATTTGGTTTAACCAGATGCTACATGACACTGCATGGGACTTGTGGATAAATAGAATTCTAATTAGATTTAGTGTGATAACTCAGCTCCTCTTAAATCAATAACTGACCTGCTTAAAGTATAGTGCAATTAGATTCATTAAGTACCATAAAGTGCTATATGAGTCTTTTCTATCTCTGTTAGGTGTGGATTTGATATCCCTCTTGAGCCATTCTCCAATCATTTCCATAAAGAAGCAGAAATGCAGATAACAATGAAAAGAATTAATGAATTTAAAAAAGGGACATGAGTGTGTGTGTGTGGGGGGGGGTATTAAATAGATGAATAGAAGGAAAAAATAATTGGATTCATAAACTATAAAACTGAGCATTTGATTCAACTAAAAACATAGGTAAGAAGGCAACATCTTCAAACAGGGACATAACAATACTGGTATTGTAGCCTGAGGAACGAATTCTAAACTGAAAACCAGGTATGACAAGCACAACAAAAACCAAGAACCCCTAACCATTGGAGTCACATAACTGAAAATGAAATCTTCCAATAATTATTGCATGCATTTACTTAATATTTTATTTTGATCACATCAATTACTATTTTTTCATCACTAGAACTCAAATGCACGACTCCAGGCAAGGATATCTAAAATCACAGTTGTTTAATCAGAAAATGGTCGGTGCACGGGCAGGCAAAAATAATCAGGCAGAGGTACAAATACGGCAGGCAAAATTGATGGTCAAAAGACGGTAGGATCACAAGGCAAGACGAGACTAGAACAACTAACAAAAATGACGAGTACGAACACACAACGAACAAGAGACAGATCTGAGTATATATACGCAAGACAGGGGAGGAAACATTGAGATACGTTGGAGGTGATTAGGGAGGAGTCAGGAAATCAAAAGGGCGGAAGTGGGACACCAACAATGGGACCAGAAAGGAAAAACAACAAATCAAAACAGGAAACAGAACAATGACATGAAAACCCATGACAATTCAATACTTTAGAATTATATTATATTTTATAATAAGGTCCGAATGTCTGACTCATCACCCTTAAAGTCTTTGCGCAGGATACTTAAACTGAATTAACAGTTTATTCATACATTAAAAATAATGCTAAAGGCTACCCACTGCATTGATTTGGGATGCTAGCAAAAAATATAATCATTGCTTAAGAATAAAAGCAGCTTCTGTTCTTTCAAAAGAATGAGCTTCATAGTAGACTCATCATTATTGTCCCAAAGTGTATAGTTTTACCACACTGAACTGCAGCTGACCCTTTTTAGAAAAAAAAAAAAAGAAAAAGTACTTGCATGTTGGCTTTTTAAATGCCAGTACACCTGCTTTAACAAGATCACAGCCTTATTTTTAGGTTCATGAAGTAGTTTATTCACCTGTACTGTGTTGTCACTGCATTGCAGGGTCACTGCAGAGTTTTCCCTGGGGCAATAATTACCCCAGGGAAAAAAAGAAAACTGTATACCGCTCCAAAAGGAAGTATGGCCTGCAAACATCCAATGAGTTTCTGTAGATTACCTTACTTTCCTACTTTTCTAAGATGAGTTTCAAGACTCAATTTAGGGCCGTGTGGACTCTTGCACCTCAGAGAACGGCGTATTTGCTGAAAAAATGCTCTGTCCATCCAACTGTGAGGATTTAATCTCCAATGAAGATCAGACCATGAAGCCAAAAACGGTGTGGCACAGACTTCCGATTGTACCCTTTGTAGGAGAAGATAAAATCCAGATGCTTGCTGCCATTAGTAGGTTTTTGTGCCTGGATAAAGCCGTGCGAGACACCTAGCTGGCTTCGCAATGTCACTTCTAATAACCACAGTGCAAGGACATTTCTATCAGCATCAAGGTCTAACCCCTCGTGCTAACACTGTGAGAGTGCTGATTGAAATGGACTCCTGCCTCTTACGCGTCTGATGAGCAAGTAGTGCATTTTGAACTGATTAATAACCTGCCACAAAGAGCTTTTGGAGATTATGATTGATTCATTTTGCCCGGGCTGGCATTTATCCCACCAATTTCCCCAAACGTCGTCACAGCCGCCAGCAGCCACCCCGATGTCAACAAGGAGATGGACCATGACTATTTGATCTCGAGACAAATCCCCGCTTGTCAGGGGACACAAGTTTCCAATTTCCCACATATGACCACTTATATGAACTCAAGCTGATTTGTTATTTTGACAGTCATCTGGGGATTATGCTCAAGGCTTGAGTCAGTGTTTCTTAAATTGTTCATTGTCTAAAAGAATAAATCAACATAGTGGTCTGCATCAATTTCGTGGCTTTAGTTTTACACTTAAGGTCTCTAAATAGCTGTAAAAAGGACATTTATTTTAGTGTTAGATATATGAAAAATAAAGACTGGTGACAAATTAAAGAAAGAATAAAAGGTTTGGCTAGAGTCGCCCTCCAAAACAACCTCATTCCTCTGATAAGCTGTGCTTCTGTTAAAAAGGCAGGAACGAGATGTTTAAGTCTAACATTTTTCACCTCCCCGTTCAAGTCTGTGTCCAAGAGATTGCGTTTGGACCTTTTATCGTGTTACCAAAAAGATGTGACGAATTGATTTGCTGACTGAATTATTTCCCAAAGCAATGCCGCTATGAGGCAGCACAATACTTCTAAAGTTCAGCCGGAAATATGGAGGTGCCATGCGAGGTTAGAATCACAACAAAGTCTGAGGTAGTACGAGATTGCGTGATAAACATGCAAATAGTCTTATCTGAGTGTGAAACGAGCCAGTGATTGTTATGGAGCGTTTGGATAGTTGGCAAGCATTGAATATTGTCTGAATACGAGTGTGAGCCAAGGCTGGGATGGAGCCAGGGGCAAATAAAAATATGTCATCTAAAATGGACAGTGAAGTACTGAGAAGGAAGACTGATATTATAAATGTATAATGTAAATAGTAATGGACCACGAACAGAGCCTCCTGGCCATCCATTACTGATCATCATAGGCCTTGACAAAGCACCATCAGCAACAACAGAGGGAACATTCTGAGGCCACATGCATGGGGAAGCAAAGGAATGGGATTTTTTTTTTTTATACACCTATTCACAGTTTGTTTGTTTTTGTACTTGGGCTTTATTCAGCGCATGCAGTTGCTGCCAACATCAGCCCTTAGGGCAAACCCCTCCATCGCAACTATGAGACGTTTCGCATTTTGCATTTGTCTGAATTTATGAAAGCTAGAGGCGAAAAAAAAAACTATGATGGACCTTGAAAAGAAGAATGGAGAATTCAATATAAACAACATATAATATAGATACCCAAATGGAAGAAGAGAATGTTTCATTTCAATAAATTATTCAATTTCTAGTTTTAAAAGAATTAACAAACATCAACTAGGATGTTTTAAAGATAAGTCAATTAAGATTTTAGCTTCAGTCTGCTCACATTCAGCTGAAGAAGCCTCTGACTGAAGATCAATTTTGTAGTGTAAAGGACTTGCAGTGTTACCCATTATGTCGAGGTATTTCTTTTTCAATTTGCTTAGTTTTGCTGAGTAAATTTCTGATCTTGCTGCCTACACAGACAGATACAAATCTGCTCACTGAAAACAAACCATGGAACATGTCATTTAATATCTGTATTTTATAGTAATTATGAAAAATGCTTTAATATTGAGACAAGTTGGCAGCTAGCTACTTCTCCTGCCAATCATAAGATAGCACTGATAACTGAAGGGCCAACAGTAGCAGATGAGAAAAAGTCCACTAATATGAACTAGGCTGTTTTAAGCAACTGAGTGGATAATCTCTATTCTGTTGACCCACCGATTTAAATTATCCGTCAGTGAGCACTGGCATGTATAGTTTCTCAGCCATCAGGTAAAGGCTGTGGACAGATGGACAGGTTGTGTTAGTAGTTTGTTAAATCCAAGTGGGATATTAGTGGTTACGCCAGCTCTTAAAATTCTGTGTTATTCTGACACCACCTATTGATTACTTGCCTGTTACTGCAGTCCACCGCCACCCAGCGTAGACTAGAAGTGTGTTACTGTCACAAGTGTGTCACTAAATAAGTCAAAGTTCTCATCCTTTAACATTGTATTATTCCAATATGAATTATATTTCGGCAAAGATTGTGTTTCAGTTACACTCAGGCATCCTGGACAAAGGTCTATTGCTCCCCACACCACTTTCCTTGTCTTCCATGTTTCCTTTTTGCTCTTGTAGGACATGTGTAGGAGGTCACCAGTCAGCTCACCATCATTAACTGGACAGTCTAGAAAAATTCTGTCATGTATGGGTGTTTTCTTCAGAGACTATAATCTTTAAGCTCCTACACTACATAAAAAGACAGGGCTAGATTCACTTTTGTCAATAGTGCAGTAAGCTCTGAGAATCAGTGGACATACTTTCAGGCAGGGATTTCACAAAATAAGGAAATAGTGTATGGAAACAAACCAAAAAGAATTTAATACATACTTCTTTTTTTTCCAAAAATTAATGAACGCCCACTTATATAAAACAATCTCTGACAGAGCAAAATTAGTTAAGATTAATATTGTATTACTCATCCACTGCATTCCGTCCAGCATGAGTCAATTAACTGGAGAGACATTTTTTCAAATGGAGAAGACATGCTCCATGAGCAGCAATTAAATAAGAAAAAAAGGCTTCTGCATCTTGTCAAATTCCCTCAACTGGTTATTAGATGCTGGTATTTCACAGCAGAATGTATGTGAGGCAAATGCTGTGCACAAGTCAATCTCAGTGCTCCTCATTAAGTTTCTCTGACCTTCTAACAGTTTATGTTGAAAAATGGCAATGTTTATGCATTGTGGTGTGACTTGATATAAGCTTTTGAGATATTCAGCCTTGCGCAGTACTGACACAAACAGATCACAAGTGCTTCCGTTTTGCAGTGATTTTCTTAATTTTTTTGTTCATGATGTACTGGAATTCAATAATGATTAATTACTTCTTAGCCTGAACACTGAAGGCTGGTGTTGACACATACGTTTAACAACTACTACCAAGGCCAGTAATTTAATATTAGATATATTCTCTCTTTTTTAATTTTTTTCTTAAATTCAGAGGCACAGTCGAGTTGATCTAACCTGCTGTTAGATATTTTTCAAAGAGTATTCCTGCACACCCCACACTGCATACTTGTTGATGTCATACATCTAAATGACATTAACATAGAAAGGAAGTCAGCTCACATGGTCCTCGCGGTGCTATCCATTGCATAGAAAACTATTCTCATGAACTGGAAGGCAAAAGATAATCAGTTTAGAAATCTTCTTTTAGACTACATTAGTTTGGTAATAATGTCTGCCTCCTCAGAACAGCAACTAGCTGAATTGAATTAGCTCTGGTCCCCATTGATTACCTTTATCACTTAGAGGGGGAGTTGCACTATTGTCCCACTTCTCTGGGCGGTTGGGAGGGGGCTTGGGGGGGTCCTGGGGTTTCGGGACTCTGGAGGTCTATCAGATTGTGGGTCCTGGTTGGATCTCTGGGTGTTGCCTCTCTATCCCCTTACCTTTTCTCAATCTCATTTACTTATTTATTTTTATGGAAAACACTAAAAAGATGCGAAGAAAAGTTCCAAAGAATGACACAGAAACACGTAGAACGATTTGTAGAATGGGCAAAAAGAATGCAACAGAAAGGGATGTTTGGAGACTGGGAAAGCATTCCTCATAAGCTGAGTGCTTTTTCCCACATTTATGAAGGAGGCTTCATCCATGTTGGAAGTAGCCACAGCAACGCTAGATGGGGCAGGCATTCTACAGAAAGGGAGGATAAGTAAGGCGATAAGAAAGGCAGAGAACTTCTTGACAGGCTGTTAATGTTTTCTTAGTGAAGTTCAATTCTCAATTCGCTCATTGTCTTCTGTGCAAACTTCTCAACAATCATTATTTACGGCCTTGCCTTTTCCTGAGACACAAACATCCGCAGTACCTGACAAGAAAGAAGATAAACAGACTCTCAACTCTTCCCCTTTAACCTCGCACAAGCTTCTGTGATAACACGCACTCAGATTGAGAATTCTGTGACTGAGACTCTTGAATCATCTAACATATGGGAACAACACAGACCATGTGCGTTACTGTAATGATTATAGTAACAAGTTTGGCAATGGCAATATTCATTCATGCTCTGATAAACACAGAGCTCATCATCAAATGCCACTAGTTCTACTACAGCTGGAGGCCGCTCCTATTCTATGTACACCTCATATTCACTGTAGACAATGGTAAAAGCCAAACTTCTATAAATAGACAAAGGGGAGCCCCATGGATTACTGCTTTCCTAAAGATATGGGCGGAATCCGTTCTAGCCGTGGGTGATTTTAGGTGTTTGCGTCATGTACCTCCTTGAGCATGCTGAGAGACATTGAACAGACAATGTATGCAGACAATGTAACCCTTCACCACGTAGTGCAGCCATTATGGCCTGTAGTAAGAGAAAAGTTTCCCATACAGACTATCTCGCCGGAATTATGTTTAGAGGGGCTGAAGGAGCTTCCATGTCACCCACTGTACAGGCCTCCCTGAAGTATGTAGTAGGATTATACACCATGTCATATGCTATATGGGCTGCTCATGTCACCCATTATATTGACAATGAATTACAATGACAAAAATTCAAAGATGAAATGACCAAATTGAAAATTCACATGTATAAGGCTCATCTGAAGGAGAAGAGGGATAAAGTGAATCAGTATAAGGCACTTGCTAAACAGAAGGGTCAAAACTTCTCTGCCCAACAACCTCCTCCCCTGGTGCAGAATACAAGCATACCTCCATCATTAGCTCCAGTCTTTCCTGCCGCCCTCCCTCACAGTGGGCCTCCTTATCTCACCTGTCCACCCCCATCTTCAGGGCCACCCTACAGGATCAGAGGCCATGGAAAAGCCCATTTAAGATCCAGACAAAGTCCTAGATACAGGGACACGTGTTACTTGTGTGGTTGTCATGGACACCGGGCAGCTCAGTGTCAGAGTGTGTATTGTTCTCAGTCCCAGGGAGGTGCCCCTCAGTATACATCATGCATACCCACCACAACAAGTGGTCCGTGCCCCATCAGCGCCTCCCTACCAAACTACCCAGACACACATAAATCACCTTTCACATGTATTGACTTGGTAAACACATTATTTTCCATTCCTCTGCATCCTAGTACATGAGATATGTTTGCTTTTACCTATCAGGGGGTGCAGTACACTTACTCCCCATTTGTCAGTGCCTCTGATCTCAACATGACCGACTTGCAAAAAGATGACATTTTGAGCCACTCCAAACCACAAACAGTGAAGTGTATGATGCAGTTTCTTGGCCTGGTAACATATAGTAAAAACTTTGTTCTTGATTTCTCTGGCTTGGTTGCCCCTTTGCGAGCATTGATATCTTAAGCAGGCCACAAAATCTATAACTTTCGTCCAGATTGGACTGCCCGAGCTGAAAAAGGAAATAGGACATTCCACGTGTGCAAGACGTGTTGCAGCCATCTGCAAAGCCATACAAAAGACCAAGTAGTAACCAAACTGGGTAACCAAACTATTGTACATACTACACATGGATGGAAAGCATTCATTGACTCCAAAGCATTTACATTATCACAACACAGGATTCAGAGCCTTCAAAAACTTCTTAATAAACCCCCACATCCACTTTACAAGCTCAGGCGCAAACACGGCCACCAAAATGGAAACTACACAAGACCATGACTGTGTAGCAGGAACTCATAAAGAAATGCAACTGCACCCTACGTTGCACTTGAGCCTATTGAGTATGCTCAGATTACCGTCTTGTGTGACGGCACAGCCACGATTAAAATCAAATCACATCAAGTGAAAGCTATGTACACTAACTACTCTTCTATCTGTGACAATGTGACAATCAAGGAAAGTGTGTGTAACCACAAATGACACTGTGAAGAGTGTATCTCAACAGGTTAAAGCTTAACAGCTCATCAAAGCTCACGCCAAGAATAAAATCACTGGCTCAAGTTCGTTGTGTTGAGCTAAGTGTTACTTTTAGGCATCACAAAGGTGTCAAAGGGAATTAATATGAGAACTTTCCTGATCACCAGAACAAGCCTAGTGACTTGGGCAGAGATGAGAATATATTCCAGAGAAGTCCAGGCTGAGTTTTTGATGGAATTGCCAGTTATAACGCGCCATGCTTTCACAAATGTGTCCTTTGATGATACCCCAGACAGCAAAATAAGACTGAAACAACATGCACATGGCTTCAGGCAGGAGTATTGAACATAAGTGTCTGATGTTCTAAAAAATTGTATGCATGCTTTTACGGTCACTGTCAGAGCTACAGGAAATGCACCTCTTATCAGGTTAACAGCTGAATGCTTTATGTGTAACCGTCAGACGTAAAATATTAGCTAACTCATCTGCACGAATAACCACATTTTGTAGTGGTTATGTTGTCTTTTGTCTTTAATATAATTAATTTTCTTTGCATTGTTCACACATCTCCATTCATAACATCAGCTTTATTGATGAATTTGGTATCGGAATGCCAGTGCAGAGGATATTGCGCAGAAGAGACATCAAATAATATGTAAAATGTTAATTTTATGTGATCTCACACAGAGCATAACAACAGCCTAAGGTAACAAAGAAAGATGAAAAACATTGTCATGGTACCCATCAACTTTGGCAGGTTTAGGGCATGTAATACAAAGAAAGCCTGCTTGTGACGGACTTGCTTAGTAATGCACTCCACAGTTCCTTCTGATTTAGCTAGTGCAAAGATAAAAAATTGGATCTCTCGATGAGCATTAGTTCTCTGTGGTATGTAATGCTTGTATTCATTTCAAAGATGCATGCATATCAAGGCATGAAAGGGGTAGCACCATGCTTCTATTAAAGGAGTCATATTATACCCTATTTCAACAAGTTAACCTAGTTCCCTGGTGTCCTAATGTAATGTCTGTGACAAGCTTTGGTCAAAGTCCCATAAGGATGAAGCACAATAGCAGTTCAATCACCCTGCCAAAACAGCCCCGTTCAGAGCGGTTGGTTTTGAGTGCCTGTCTCTTTAAATGCAAATGAGACACAGGCAATCCACCCACTTCTTCCGGGAGGTGTGCCGACGTCGGCATGCTCACACTACCATGACAACAGTGTAAATCTCTATAAAACATCACAGCAGGGAAAAAATATGGAGAAATCTGCACCAGCTGGCTTAAATTAACCTCATCATATAGGTTTCATGTTCATCTTGCACACATTGTCAAACAATAACTACGTTAGCTTCGCTGTTAGCTCCAGCAGCTAACAGCTGTTAGCATTAGCTAACTTTACACCAACAATGAAAAACAAAGCAGAAATTCGTAAAAATACTCACAGTTTCTGCGTCTGTCGTCTTGCAACGGATAGTTGGTACTGCTCCCTCTATCAGCAACAGTCTTTTGGCCAGTCCTGTATTGTACTGACCGAAATTCCTAAAAAAACAGTCCCCAGTGAAGTGGTTTGCACACACAAACAGCTTTTTGCCGACTCTAGCCGGGCCATTTCCGTTGTAAATAAAATGAATCCACTGGGCTCGTAACGCTTCTTAGACAGGGATATTGTGTCGAGGTTTGTGCTGTTCTGTGCAGCCCAGCACAGAACAGTTGTGTTGCTTTTCCTGAGGCATGTCAGCTCGCTCTCTTCCTGGTAGGGACAATGGCGGAGAACAGGTAGGCGGAGTCAGCTGAGGTGGGTTGCAACATGTAGAGCTAATGACGTCATAAACTATCGCCTCCTGAAAGCTCCTGGTTTATCTCCTGTATTGAGACTGAGGCACCCCACAAAAATATGACTGAGTCATTTTTTTTTCACACTTTGCCTGCTGATAGGCTCTCCACTGTCCTAAATGTACATAATCAAATGATTAAAAACTTAGTTTTGCATAATATGTCCCCTTTAAGTCGGAAGGGGAAAGAAAATAATTCATACTCAAATTTCCCCTTGTAGGGACGAATAAAATCATTTCAACTTGATGTTTCTGAACATAAACTGTAAACCACATATAGTTTATATCAACATACTAACACAATTTCCATTTATGCATTCAATTATTACAATTTATGGTCAAACTGGGGTTAGAGCCCATCATTGCTGCTATTAGGCGGGGGCATTGGTACTGGACAGGTTACCATTCCATAATAGGGCCATACAGAGATGAACGACACTCACTAATGCATTCATAAAGTTTTGAAAACTGTTCAAGAATAGGTCAGAAGCTTTGCTTTTGGATACTATGTGAAGTTTCAACTAACAAAAAGCACTGCACACTGACAACTTGGGTTTTGGCTCCTGAGAAGAACATTTTGATGTCATCTGCATAGAAATTGAATAAACCATCTTGAAAATGGTGCCAGGACCACTTTCATGGAAACATCTATTCAACTAAGTGCAATACATTGATCCTACTTATGCAAAGATAAGATCATGTTCTTCTTTCTTTGAGTTTAACATAGTATCCTAAAAACCCCTAGTGTCAAAACGTTACCATTTATCCCACTGGAAATCACTTGCTACACTATATAAGTTCCAGTTAATTTCAAAGAACACAGGGAGCAACAATCTCAAACTGATGAAACCATTGTTCAAAGGCAATATGGTTTAATTTAGCAGGAGCAGACTTGAGTTCCCATAGTTTGGTGCGATCTTCTCTACTTTAGTGAGAATTGTTCAAGTCTCACTTTTTCTTGACAAAGAAAAAGAAAAAAAGGAATGCTGTCTTCAAGCTTTTGGGGATCTTTTTTCTCCCATTGCTATTATGAGTGAACAGCAAATGTAAAATGTTCCCTATAAAAGATAAAGACCAGTTATTGTTTATTGGATTGTGCGTGTTCAGACCAAATGCAGAAAATTACCATGTTTTTTATTCACTGTTATTCATCTACAGTGCAGTGGTGTGACATCACAGGATCAGAGACAGAGATCCGTTTTTTTCCCTTTTTTCTGACACAGATTGGTGATATTATACATGCTGAGCACTGAGTGCATTCAAAGCCAACTGCCTAAAGTTCAGCGACATTCCCCTGAAGCGGGTGTTAGAATAAGCCTGTATCTGGATTTCTCTGGACATGTCTTAATAAGCAGAAATCTCTATCCCAGGAGCACATCTTGCAGAAGAGTGCTTACAACAGCACTCACATTAGCGCACCAGAACATGTATGCGAAAAGACACGGAGTCTAAATGAGGCTTAGGGTCCATACTTTAGCCTGACATGTAAACATCGCATAGTTCTACCGCTGAGGACTAAAATATTGTGGCTGAGGAGCTTACACATGCATTTTTCATAGGTCAGCTCGACCTCAGCCTTTTTTCACCTCAAACATGTTCAGATACATTCGTAAGGCTGTGTGTGTGAACCCACTTAGAAATTCCACTCAGCCCACCCCTCACTCCCCACAGTTCTTTACAGAAAGTGCTTTGGACCTGTGTCATAGCTACAATTGTTAGGTTGATGAACATGTGGGATGCATGCATTTCATCTGGGTTTTCTATTTCAGCCAATTTTGTTCTACTAAAATTTGACTGAATAAAAACTACAGAATACACATTTTCATGGATCCTTACTAATCCTTTTAAATGCAAATCAATGCTTTATTTGCAATGTGTATTGCAGTTACTTTCCTTTAGCTGTTTTTACATAGTAAAAATTGCAATACCCACTGATAGCATCCTAAGAATGTACCTTGATATATCTGCATGTTCAAATTCCTTTTAAGATTGAATCATTTCTGGCAATTTTTTTAAGGCCTTTATAATTCTTCATGTCAAGTTAACTGGTAACAGTGAATTGTCTATTTCCCAAGCTGCAAACTCTTAAAACCCACACAGAATCACTGTGGCACAAGTGCTACCACGCTTCTTGGTACCCATCCTAAAAAAATTTTAATTAGGTGCTTAAATATTCAATCACCAGTCTCATTACTTAAACCAAGAGGCTCTCTGTTTGGATTTGACAAAGAGCCAGGGCACACAGTGCACGCCTGGTGTTCGAAGATAGTAGCGAGTCGTTACCATTCAAGTGAGACTGAGACGGGGTTTTTTTTTCTTCCTGAGGACAGGAAGCATGCAGCAGAGGAGCAGGCAGATCCTTCTAATGAGCCGTGAATTTAGTATCAAATACAATGTCCTCCTCATTAATGTTACAAAAAAGGGTTGTCAAAGAGGTTGCACTTACAGTCTGAAGATGTTTCATCACCCCTTGCTCGTCATCACAAATGGCTTGAATTAAATGGGTGTTCACTCTTGATTGTTTTTTTTTTTCTCCTTCAAAACACATTATTTTGTTAAATATATAAAGCTGTGATAGTGAACAGCATCCAAGCCGATTAAACTCTCAGTGGTATTTCTTATATCCTGGAAGGAGTTGTTTCACTGATGTTTTATATATCTTTTCTATACACTCGTATAAAGTAAATGAAACAATCTTTTAGTACTAAGATTCACCTAACCAGATTTTCCTTGTTGTGTGATTAGGCAACAATTATTTGATGTCCAGGCCATGTGGGTCCAATAAAGGCCCGATTAGCTACCTCTCCATCACCTTGCTTGATATTTGGCACGAGCACAATTAACCCCGGGCATCTCCATGTCAAACTGTGATTTCAACGCACGGGAATCAGGCCAAGTCACAAAATAATCTGGTAGCTAACTGACTAAGGCAAACCAGGGATATCAGGAGCTTAATTACTAAGACAAAGGGGTTTAGAAGGCAGTGAAGCGGAGAGGGGAAAGATTTGTCTCCTTTTGTTGCCACAGCTGGCTCAGATAGAGGGTCTGTTATGTATAGAAGACTGTATACTTCTCCTGAGTTTTTATCCAAAGTTAAGTCTGATATCCCATATGCATTGAACCAGAGACTCACGCAGATGACCCAGTTTATACACCGCCAAAACAACATGATCAAAGGCTGACAGTGCATGAACAGTGACAGAGCAGCACAGCACTGAGGCGAGCTCAGAGCATCTCAGGGAGAGCAAAAAAACATGACCTTTTCATCTTTTCTATGGATATCATTTCTCAAATTATTGTTTTTTCATCTCACATTGCATTTCTTGACCAAGTACATCCAGAACTGTGTTTATATGCGGTCTCATTTCCTTTTTTTTTGTTACTGTCCTTTAAGTTTTGAATGTATAATCACTTTTATTATTGCTTACTTTACCTGTTTGGTCCTAAACACCATACCCAAACCTGTCTCCAGGGAACTTTCTCGTTAGTTTTCATTACTGTCATCACTTGGACTTTTTTAACTCTCGGCTTTCCTTATGTTTTTTAACTTATGTGGTCTTTTATCTTTAGAGTTTAGCTCTCAGTTTTCCATCACAGCCATACTTTTAGATTGCAAAAGCTGGAGTCTTTCATTTATTGCCAGCAATATAATATGCTTTAAATGTATAGGCTGTAGTTGCTGCTATATACACATCTAAATTTAGCTTTTACAGGGAAAATACATCAGCATGTCATTGAAATATATGTATTTCTATTTTTTGAAGATATACTTACGATTGGTGATACTGAGGTTAACTCGCCATATATCTTCCGTTGACAGAACTAATAATTTACTGCTCAGACTGCCATAAGTGATACTACTCCTGCTATAGAATGCTGACTGAGACATTTAATACTGGCATGTTGCCAGTATCCATTGGTGTTGCAATATTATAGTCGTCAGCGTATTTGAAACTGTGAGCGTTGATGGCTGTTTAACCTCTATAGTATGGCACAAAGCAGAATATCAATCTTTTTTGCTTGTTATTTCTTTTGAAAACGAATATTATTCCTATTGTGTTATAATTGGTTGAGTCATTGTTCTCAGATGGAACAGAGTTTAACATCAGACACAGACTTTCCCAAACCACTGGGAAGCAACAACTACTTCAAAAATCCACTGAGGTACTAGAAATGATCTTTCCACCTCTGGAATTGTGATATCTTAACGATTCGGACCAGCAAACTAACAAAAGAAATGTTGTTGAATCACAGTTGTGAATTAGCTCTATGTGGGTGCTACTTTTCCTTTTGATTCTAATGAAAGAAGGGAAGATGTATTGAATTTCTGCCACAAAGGGCTTTAATACTTAGTTTTTGCTTGGTAAATATTAGCACACTCTAATATGTCACATCTTATTCATCTGAGGCATCTGTCTGATTTTCAGATGTGGAAGGGACAAGACGATGTTGTCACGGGTTGTGAAAAGTAAAACCTCATGAGAAACTAAAATCAGATCTGCATACGAAACCAGCAAAGTAAGGCGATCCGTAGACTGGTGCACAATCCTGATACCACCTGCTTTGTTTTGACACCCTCCTCTCATCCCCGTAACGTAATAAACCGCCGTTTTGTCAGAGCTTGTAACGTCTCGGAGACATGCATAAAGCGCCCTTTGGTGTTGAGCTGGAGCTAAGTGAGGCGGCTGATGCTTCGGCACACCGCTGGAAAGTGTAACGCTGGCAGCAGATTCTGCCATATCGATGAGTGACAAGGCTCACGTCAGGAGCTTGGAGGGGTTGACAGTTGAAGCGGGTGGCAGACATCCAGCTTTCTCCCATGTGATACTGTAGTGGTCTTGAAGAGCAGAGTAGGATTGCGTTTGCAAGATCTGTTTGCTTCTGTACTGTACATATGAGGGGAATGGAAGTCTTACACCAAAGAGGGAGAACATGACATGCTACTGTGCTCATTTGGCAGCTTCCAACAAGAAGACAAACATCAGAGTCATGCATGGAGGAATTTCTGGCTTGTTTGTGTGTTCGGGGCAGCTAGGTGGTTAGCACAGTCATCTCACAGCGAGATGGTTCCCGGTTTAAATCCCCCCAGGGCTTACCTTTCTGTGGAGTTTGCATCTCTGTGTCCATTTGGTTTCTCTCTGAGTACCCCGGCTTCCTCCTACTGTCCAAAAACATGCACGTTAGGTCAATTGAAGACTCTAAATTGTTTTGACATTTAATGGCCATAGCTAACACCAAAAAGTACCAGCAAAAGATGGGGACAACAAAATAAGAACAAAAGTAACCAAAGGGATCAAGAGAACACAGATATGAAAATTACCGAGATACGCTTTTTTTAAATTCAGAGAATCAGCTGTGTCATCGTTCTGCATTGTTACATCCATGCTATTGGGAGGTGTTGAAGGCAAGCATTATCTAATAAATGATCAAGAGCACATTGCAAAGCAGACAGCGTACTGACTGCTGACCTCCATCCATGATGAATGAGGTAACAGAGTCTCTCCAAACTCTGCTTCCTTCCCGGAGCACTGTGTTCTTTTTCTTTATTTCGCTGATGTGATTTTATAGGCTGTTCATAGCGCGCTGCGAAATGAACCTGTGAGGAAACTGGGGCATATGGCTGCCTCTTTAATTAGGTTTAATTAGGTGTGAGAAATAGCTTTTTAACACAATGCGCATCTTCATCAATATCCCTTTGTCAATGCCGGGCTCAAGAACGGACAAAGGAGGAATAAAGTTGAAAAATGCATTGAAAATAACACCTAAAGAGAAGGGGGTGAGGTTGGGCGGACTGGCTTACTGCCACCATCACAGGGGGGTGGAACCTGATCAGGTGAGGCAAATCTCCATGACAGCCCAACTCCGCCTACACGCCTCCTGAAGTGACCCGATTGCCCAGACGGTTGTCACACCTGACAGTCAAAGTTATTCTAGTTTAAAGAAGAAAGAAAAACAGACTAAAAGCTGGACTGAATTAATATTATTTTTCTTTACCCTGGATCAAAGGATACTCTGTGAATTGAATTAAACATTTTTTTCACAGTTATGTATTGTAAGTCATATCTTGACAAAAATGGGGGACCCAAATACTTGTCTCGTCAGCTATCAATATTGTTATAAATATCTGTTTTCTTTTTTTTTTTTCTTAATTCCACCTCTGCATATACTACATGTTAAATCACTGATATGGAAAGACCTTTTCTGGGGCTGTTAACATTTTGAAGAAGTGCCTATTATGCAATGTGTTTACGCTCAGGGGGGCTTCTCCTCACATCCACGCACTTTTCTTTTGCTTGGAGGTGGCCGGATGAATATGAGAATGGTCTCAGAAGTAAATATGAAGCTATGTGGCCAACAGCTTATAATTCCCTCAAGAGGCCTGGCTGGAATTTCCATTTTGTTTCAGAGCACAGCAGAGAAACCACGTCACCATGCTGGAAAAGGTCCAGATATACAGGCCCAAACCAAATCTAGATCTTGTCCTGGGCTTAATTGAATTTGATTCATAAGTATTTACTCATTACATGCATCCTCAGGTTTGCGGGCCAATGGTGAATTTCACAGATGATGCGTTACATTTTTATGTTACACTTTCTCCCGACTCAAATATGAAGTTCAGCTTTTCAAAGGAAGTTGTACTGAGCTTCAGGTTTTACTGAAACTTTTTGCCAGTTTTTTATTTATTGACATATGAGTTGAATATGCCAAAAAAATTTAACACAAATCTTAACTGTAGCATCGGATTTCTACTCTTACCATTAAGCCCAACCCAAGAATTACTAGTCAGAAAACTGACTGTTTATAAAAATATTCTTTATTTATTTTTTTAATAGAAAGTCTAATTTAAAGATGCCAATAATTTTATTAATATTTTTAACATAACATTTATACTTGTTCAAGCAGCCAAACTGATGAACTGAACATAAATTCTGTTAATTTTTTCTTGTAGACAGAATGTTATTATCTACATGATCATTTGTTTAATTGATTATATAATGAAATAGAAAGCAGGGCTAATCAAAAGCTCACTAAATCTAAGATTTCTCACAAGTAATTTTCTGCTTAAAATTATTGTTAGATCCGACACATACAAATTTGAAAAAAGTGTCTAAACTGTCTACATAATCCTGCTTTTTAGCTTGTGTGAAAAACAAGATTATTTTATATTGCTTTGTCTGATATTATCAAAGCAAGCTAGTCCTTTGGTGGTCTGTTTTTAATTTAAATCAAAAAGGCTTGTTGATGGACGTTGGCATTTGTGGAAATGAGCATTTAAAATTGTCTGTCTGCAGCCTTTTGAATAAAATGCGCCACTGCGCTTACACATGCGAGACAAGAGAATTATTTCTAGAACAAACAAACACTTCCAGGAAGCATCGGTGCTTAATCGATGCATGTTTAAGACGGGATCTGTTCTTTCAGTCTCTCTTTTAGTATTATCCTGCATGTGTAGGTGGTTGTGACTAAGTAGGGAAAAACACATCTCTCAAGTATCCTGGCTGACTCACAGCCTACTCCAGTGGGGGGGGGGAAATGCTGAGGGATTTGTTGCAGTTCCCAGAGCCCATTTTGTGGTTGGAAAACTGTCACTGCTTCTTGATAGTGGCAGAGTATTAATTAGGCCACCTTTAGACCTGTATTTACTTTAGCTGTCGTGCTTTTCTAGGCAAAAGGTTTTTGTTTTGCGCCGGCTTACCATGAACTGGAGTCAAACCGATGACATTTTTAATAGGACTGTAATAATGAAAAAAAACATGAAAGGAGAGGACGTTCTTGCATCTTTGTATTTATTTTAGTTTATGGCATGCCAATGAACTAGTAATCGCTCTTTGTTTCAAATTCAGAAACTGAAAATCATTTTTCTCTTGGGCAAAGGAAGCCAAGTGCAAAATGTAACCTTTTTGAGATCTGGGGCATCTGATCGTCACTCTTGGAAACAGGTTGATAATATCAGATAAGAAAAGCACCACAACTTTCGATTCCTCCAGGGACAGACACAGGGGCTCTAACCTCATTTCTACCATCTCTAAGCTCTTTGACCCTTCAGGAGGGGCAGGGCACAATAGCTATTCATCCCCCTGCTCTGTTACAGATCTCCTATCCCATCCAGTCCCATCAATTCCCCATCAACACTGTGCCCCAGAATCTGTCCCCTGACTTGTTCTGTATTTAATACAAATCAGGTTCCTCTAGGTCATTAATCATCGCCTCCTGCATAACGATGGCGTTTTCACAAGCGTTGGCTCCCCCCTTCTTTTGATTCACAGGGCTTTTTGTGTGCACGCCGTTTAGCTGACATCTCGCCTGATTGTTACATCTGGTAGGGCTGAATTGATTCATGGAATAGTGTCATCATATTGCACTAATATATAGCAGCCCTGGTCACAACTACAAAGGGAATAGAAGTTCAAGACTCTTCTACAACACTGACTAGAGATATAAAATAGTTCTATTTACATTTCCATGTGCAGACGTATTTGTGGAAAAATTTGGATTGTGAAATAAGAGCATTT
Organism: Menidia beryllina; assembly: GCA_013363375.1. Taxonomy (NCBI): domain Eukaryota; kingdom Metazoa; phylum Chordata; class Actinopteri; order Atheriniformes; family Atherinopsidae; genus Menidia; species Menidia beryllina. The sequence continues at coordinate 923,864 of JABUIW010000044.1, read as the reverse complement.
CTAAACCTGTTTCAAGGGTTCTTATAATTTCTATGAAGAAAAACAGAAATACTGATGATTTACACTAAGGCATCTCTTGGATGACATTATAGCGCAATAAGAATACTAATGCTCACCATGCGTTATGATTTTGTAAAGCCCATATAGCATACAGAACAGATCCTCTCTTCTTCCGCTCACAAGAAGATTCCATTGTGTAATTCTACATCAAGGATCATTGTCTTCGTCTCTCTGCTCGGGAAATACTGACAAGAGTTAATGTATGTAAAACTTATATTAGCATTTCTATAAACTTTTCAAAATGTGAGGCGTGAAAGCGTGCTCCATTTGTGTAGATCCGTATTTCATATTCAGCATTAATCCTGTCTTCTGCATAGAGAGGAAGTAGAGGGGAAATGTTTTTGTGTGTTTTTTCATTACCTGTTTGGAGAAAAAATTATCGGAATCTCGTGTTTTTATTCCACAAATAGTTGAAGAGACACTTTGTAGTAAAAAATGACATTTTAAACATGCTCAGTAAACCATTGAGGGAGGTTCCCATACTAATATTTGATAAAACAGAAGGTAGGTCAACATTGCATGTTGACCTACCAGGAAACCATAGATACCATATTTGATCCTCACCAGTTCTAACAACAATATTACATCTTCTTTTATTCAGATATGCAATACCTTATAACTAAAAGATGGAGTAGTGGTCACGCATGTTGTCCTATCCTTCACATGTTGCAGGAAATGTAATTCCTTGTAATAGATAAATGGGGTTGACAATAGTAAGTGTGGAGAGTGATATTATTAGCTTTGGGTGATTTTTCTTAAAATCAGATTAAGAACATGGAGCTCATCAGTTTAACACTACAGGGGTTTCTGTCTCTCTTACCTTATTCCAGCTGAAAATTTGAAATTTCAAACAGTATCGTCCATCAAGTCATGTGACAAAACAATAAATGAGCTCAGTTATTATAAATATATGCAGATAGATAGATAGATAGATAGATAGATAGATAGATAGATAGATAGATAGATAGATAGATATAGTTGGGCTCACTATGTTAGCAATACTTTCAACACCATTATATTACATGGACTTACATTTCCAGATATTAGAATCAATTGAGGGAATAGCAAAAAAAAAAAAGATATAGATCAATAAACAAACAAAAACACTAGTGGCTTTTACATTTATTTTAAAATAAGCATACCACATTTCCAGCAATTTAAACATTTACTTCAGCATTTGTATATTTTATGCTTGTGTGGCATGTTCATAATACTGTAGTAATTTGTTAATAGTTATTATATACTAAAAGCACTGGGTAATTGTTGACAAACACACTTCAAAAAGTAGATGCACACCATAATCACACTTCTCAAAAAGACACAAAATGTCATTATCACATGCAATTATTAAAATTCAAGAAAGTAAGCTTTTGAAAGAGCCTTCCATTGATGTGCTTAATTCAGCATGACGCACTTTAATGAAGTCAACATGTGATAATTAGCAGAAGCAACACCTTCTTTTAATTGAAGCTGCAGGTTAAGTCGTGGGGTCTGCTCCATCTGTTTGGAGGCAGAGAATTTTTTTCCCGGCATTTACTTTCATGTCTTTGTGTTGGATGAAAGTTGAGCAAAATCCTTTGGGAAGCCTTTGTTTTGATACGAATATAACATAAATGTCAGAGGTAGAATTAGTAAGGCGTGACTTACACTGAATAAATTATCGCGGTGGATCCTTTATTTATTACACTCCCCTTGGTCCCAGTTTAAATTCAAAACATAAACACTGTGGGTTGGTTAACATTAACATGTGAGGCAAATATGGCACTGAAAGGCTAAAGCACTTCACTGAAATGTGTCCGAGATCAGTAACAAATGTAAAAAAATCATATCTGATCCAAAACTAATAACAATTTGGATCGTTCATTTTTAGGTTCCACAATAACCTGAGCTATCTCTTTGAACATTTTTAATCCAATGTTTTTCCTATTTACACACTAAAGACAAGAAATCAGATATTTGCTGTAACACCTGTCATGCACGTGAGACTGTGCTAACAGGCTACAGATGTTTAGTTCCATCCATGTTCTGCCAAGATATCATGGGACAGATCTAAAATTCCAATTTTAAGATGAGGGAGAAAAAATCAAAGGAACCTCACCACTGTCTGCTTGATTGGTTAATGTTTGATTATCTGAAATCTACTGGCAGTGGACATGCTCCCAGAGTCCCAGAGCACAAAATCTCTACTCATTTTCTAATTATTGTGACAGTTAAATTCCTTTATTTGGTGGTTTACAATTCAGTTAATCCACAGATATAACAACTTTCTTGTAACGTCCTGGTCACATTCATACAACACTAACTAAAAAACTAGTTTATAACTAAAGTATTTACGGCTCGATATCACTTTTGTGATTATGAATAGTTGCCATTTGATTCTTTGTGCATGTCTGGCCCAAGAAACAAAGCGTGTGGCTTAAACATGGTAACATAAGCAAATAAATATGTATTTCCTTTTTCATTTCTTTGAAGCAATAAGAGGCCGAATCGATGCTCTTTTCACCGATAGTTGGATGGTAAATGTGTGAAATTTAAAAAAAGCTGTGTCATAATACTTTCTCAGTTTATGCATCACATAACCAAAGTTCCTTTTATAGCTAGTTTGGGCAGTTTGGATGCACTTCCTGGAGTATATCCTATAACCGCGTATAATGGTTGAGCGAAACGTTAAAAGGTTAAACTGTCATTGTGTTTAATTCACCTCCAAAGGGCTGCCATGACCCATCAATTAGGTGCATCCGCCCATCCCTCCATTAGACAGGTTTACAAAAATAAGTGTGCAGAAGACTGAGCTGTAGATTAACCCTGGCCCATCCCTTGTAGAACTTTATGGACCAATCCCGCTGTAGTCGAGGTGTAAACGCCCGCATCTGGGCGCCGGTGAGTTACGACACCTCAGGCGTATCAGCCACCCACCGGGGACAATATTAACTGCTGATTTGATGAAACGCACACATGCTCACACACACACACACCGATTAACAGCCCATATCTTTGGTAGGATTAAGTGAGCAGAAGCGTGCCATCACCTGTGCCAGTGTGAGAGTGATTTACCTAGAACCGTGCATGTGTGGAGATGAAAGATGTCTGTGTGCATGCTAATGAATACATGCTAGCCTATGGAAACATGTGGGACGCCTTTGTTTTGTTGTTTACTAGAGCCTCTAATGATCATTTTCAGGAAGCCTGAATCATTCTATTTAACACTGCAGTTGTTCACAGGCTGTGTTCGCGGAAAAAAAAAGACACATAAGTGTCACCATTGTGTTGTTTTTAGCCCATTTATGCAGTTCAAATAGATCACGGCATTAAATGTCTTGTCATGACACCATAAACCTAAACAGTTTACCTCTCTTTAGGCTCTTTTTAAGAGACACCACGTCTGACATGTGAAATTTTAGGCTAAATAACCAACCATCGAACCCAAGCAACCTGGGAAAAATGGGTGAATACGAACATGCTAGAAACATCAGATATGATCTTTGTTGAGTGGCAGGCTATTTTCCAGCTTCAAATATCATTAGGAAGTCTCTAGGTGATCCAATTATTGGAATTGGAGTTTGTCAGGAAGGTCTCCACCAGTGTTCTACTGCCCTTCAGATGGTCAGTGTCAAATATCAGATACATAACCCCCAATTTCTCCTCGCTGTTCCCACATTGAAGACCCCTCTCTCCAGACCCTTTCACCCTTTATAATGGCCAAATTCATCAGCGGGGACCGGGGAGGTCTTGAGGGCAAGGCAGATTGGACGGAGCTATCTTTTCCTGCCGCTTTTCTCATCTCTAGCAGCTGTCTGTCTCCCGACAGTGACTGGCTGGATTTGCAGCAGACAGCTGCTGTGTGAGGGGAAAAAAAGTCACATCTCTTCGGCTTTCAGCAAGACTTCTTAAAGGTCAAAACCTACAGCTCCTGTGACTTTGTATGGCTTTCCATTTAAACCCACACTGCTTCCTCTAATGTATAATGTATATTGTGAACGTATCCAGTGCATATGTTTCCAAAGAGCCCTCGTAGAGCATATATATACCCACACACACACACATATCTATGTCTATCTATATATACATACATACATATATTCATAGACCAGACCACTTATTCCTAGTCATCTAGAGCCTATCTCAGCTGACTATATAAATAAATACACATATACTGTTGCAGTAGTCCTGCAAACCACCTTCACAAAGAGTTTTGTTTGGTTGTAAGTTGAATGACACGCACTAAGTGCCTACCTGCTATTAGTTTCTCTGTCAGAATCTCATTACTGAGGTGCTGTTTTTATGTTTCCTGCTTGACATGAATGTTTGCATCTTCTAATATTAAGGCACCATGAGGTACAATCATAAAGATTTCCATTTCTTATTATGGTTTCACATGAGAGGTGTTTTTAGGTAAACTGAAAAAACAGGAAGTGTAAAATTGTCCAAAATGACAAGTGTCAACTCCGTTCCAAGATACTCTTTTTTAAAATAATTTCTTTATTATTGTCTCACTGTGTAAATTAGAGCTGAGGAAGGAAAACTCATCCGCACTTCTTATCTAAAAATTCCAAATTATTGGCTGTGAGAGTAACTGTAATCTTGATTGCGGCTGAGGGCTTTAATCTTGCTAAACTTTCCCAATCCAGGTGCTCTTCTTTCCTTCTTGTGCAGCTGACATCACTGTATACACTAGTGTGTGTGTGGTTTTAACATCTCATTTTAATCACATTGCACTGCTTTAATGGAATATTTGACTTTGATATTGTCACTGTCAAAGGCAAAGCTGACATCATTAGCATCCTCCTTTGAATTTCGTTGCAGGATAGCACAGCAAGGAATCAGTCATTTTAGCGCTATGTGGGTCCCAAGCAATCAGTAGGAGGGCATGTGCATGTACTGCACACGGGAGTGGGGGGGGGGGTTCTCAGCAAGCCTAAAGTTTGCCTTCTCAATGATTTAAATGTTTCTGAGTTTCCTTTGTTATGTTCAACATTTTGGCATTAACTTACACCAGAACAGTTGACAACAAATAAGCAGGTTTTATGCTAACTGCTGTCATGAAAGTAATACTCTCCAAACTATATATATATTTTTCAATGGCAAATTATTTTCTAAAAAAGAAAAAAAAATGTTAGTTGAATGAAACATTCAGTTTAGTTCCCAGAAAAAAAAATGATAACACACAGTTTAATAGATGTCGGAACATGTCAAGTCATTTTGCATGAGATTTCATAGAAGAAACCTTTTATTTGAACTACACAAAAGTTTTGACCTACTAAAATACTTCTGTTTTGAGAAGGCCAAAATAAGTAAAGAGGAAGTGACGTGCAAAATGTACAGAACGCTTTTTCTCAAGACCATCAAAATTCTCTCCATGCTTTTCTCACCTTTTTTTCTTCTGTTACATCCAAATCATCAACAATCTTTGGTGAGATTCTCAGCGTGAGAACCTATCCCTATCCTTTTTTTTATCACCGATTTCTATCCCAGGCTGATACTCATTCTAACCTGACAGCTCTAAATCTTAATCTCCCTTTACCATTTGGTATAAAATCCTCTATGCGTCATTTCTTTCTCCTACAACAATATTGACTCATTAAGTACTTCAAAATGGTCCTTGTGTCCACTATAATGACATTCATAAACTGACTATTATTTCAAAACAGAAAAAAATCAACTTCATAAACAAACTATATATAATTATAATCATAGATAAAGAATATTTTGCTAACCCTCCCCTTCTGTAAAATGTCTTTGTAGGTATACCAGCCATTTTAATTTGATGTTGTGATACTTCACAGTAACAAACGTTTACATCAATTTAAGTATAAGTCTTCATGGAAAAGTTGACACATGGCGCCTCTCAAATATCTGTAAAAGTAATGCCCAGCATTAATCTATCACACGAGTTCTAACTCTTTTGGGCTCAGCTAATTAGAAACAATGGATTGCATCCACCATGTCCTTTTGTAAATCAGCTTGGGTTTTTTGGGGGGGTTTAGAAAATAGTGACAAAGTAAACCGTCTGATGCCAAATCATCATACAGTTATAACCTTTCTGATGTTCTCTTTTGTGTTACTAAATTGGTGGAGATTTTCTTCACAGCGGCATCATTGAAAGTGACTGTTACCCGAGCTCCCCCTCAGAACTCCAATGATTCTACAAACTCAAAGATCCCTGACCACTTTCCGCTGGCTATTTCATATTTATCAGATTTAAAGAAACATTGCTGTTTTTCACCAGTTAGTATTCCAATATTGCCGCTGTCTTTAAGCTGCTATTACAATCAGTGGTCTGAAGTATATATAATCTTTTCTTAAAGTTAAACTGTCCGATTCGGGTGAATAATACAGTGCATTTTCTGGTTGGAAAATGTTTTAAATGCAGAAATCATGCCATTAAATATATCTATATATTACAGATAAAAATGTGTTGACCGTATTCTTCTGCGTTTGCAATCAATTAGCGAAATTGCACTGGAAAAACAGCAATAATTTCTCCTTTTCTCCTTTTCTGCTCTCCTGAATCAGAAAACAATTATGATTTTGTCCAGTGGCCTTCAAAGTAAGAAAAGAGCAATACCTGGAAACTGTTTTCACGTGCGTATGCATACAGTGCATAGGTCTGCTTGAGGCATCTGCAGAAACCTTGAAGGTCTTTTGGGGCCAGTGCACGTGAACCCGGGTCAGCTTGGTGTCACTGTGTCCAGTCAGAAGCAACAAATTTACCTTTTCACCTGCATAAGAGATTCCAAAGTTTCAGAGTTTTGGGACTTGTTTAAAGGTTATCTGTGGATTCCAATGCAGCTTCAGTGCAAAATGGCAGCCATAGAATCGTCAAAGAGGAGCACAGATTTAATCTCCTTGCCTCAGCGCTTTTTCTCAGCCAAACGCTGCAAACTTCGTGACATTTTTGCTGCCTGTGAACTGTTCATGTGACAGGCATTAGCCATCCCTGGCTGCAGTCTTTCAGTTTACTTGCCATCAGCTCTCAATTCTCGGGCAAAAGGCTTCGCCTCTTGCACTTGAGGCACATGACGGTGACCTCGACACAGACCTCATCTTCCAGTAGTCTCATGACATTTAAACTGGCCTCAAGGGTAGGAGCAAATCAACTAAGACGGCAAGACAAGAAGGGCTGTAAGAAGAAGACCTTCGTTTGAAAACGGTTCAAAAGGTAGTGTGGAGCAGAGACTACACGGAATGCTACAGGGTCATTCCCTTTTTATCTCGGTTTCTATGAGTGATGGTCTCCCATAATGTAGTGTCAGATAGGCTTTGATTCGGACAGTTGCTGTTTTTCCCTCACATCCAGCTGGACCACGGGCTTCGCTTCATGCTGAAAAACACCCAGAGAGAGTTTTGACTACTTCATCCGGTAGTAAATGTGCCATATGTTGTGAAAGAAAAAAAGCAAAGACGTTTTGTAGCGCACAGAAAGAAAGTACACGTGCATGAGACTGTTACGGTCAGATGAAAGGAAATTCAACCTCACGTTTTTTGTCTTGTCCTTCATCTCTGATCTCATTTACACGGAAATATTGAAGTATTTCTTTACAATTAGTTCTGAAATCAAAAAGGAAAAACAATTTTGGGTTTAGTGGCAGTTAAGTCATAATTCACCATATCTGTAGATCCACGATATGAGTAAAGCTTTAATGGAAAAACTGTGGCTATTAAACACTAAACATCAGTGTTTCTTCATGACAGAAACACTGATTGGAGAAGCTCATTCTATTATTGGCGGTTTTAGCTTGAGACATCTGTGTAATGTGAGGAGATCATTTTGGGGACAATTGATTGGAGGTAGGTTCAACCCCTTGAGAATAGGTTCAATGAAAGTCCTTCACAGTGTCCATAATTCTGATATAATTCTAACCCTTCAAAGTCTGTTATAAAAACAGAAGAAGGTTCTGACCCAGACCAGAGCCCGGAGTCCGTGGCAGCATCTCTGCTGTTGTTCACAACAGGAGTTGATATGGAAAAGGGACAGGTGTAACACATTCACCATCTGCGGGTTGACAGGCGTGCTTTTCCATTTGGATTTTGGCACCGAGCCAAAAAACCTTATCAGTTTCAGCGAGCGTGCTGTGAATTCCAAATTTTTTGTTTTTATTTCTTCCTTTTTTTTTCTGTTTTTTGCACAGCTGTGAGTCAAGTTTAACTTTTCACAACCTGCCACATCTAGAAATGTTGATGTAGCTTGAATCTAAAAGCAACAGACAGCAGGCTTTGGAGGGTTTTGCCCAACACGGCTTTGAAATCAAGGGGATTTATTTATCCTTCTTTTGTCTGTTTCTGATTTGATATATTTCTTTCGTATGAAATTATAAAAATAACATGTAAAAAATCCCCATCCTTCATAAATGAATTAATTTGTGATAAAGCAGGTTTCTTTTTATTCCCTCATTGTTTTAGCTTTCAGCTGGGCAGCAGCAGACCTTTATGATTTCAAGATTTTGGTTTATATCAGTACGTGTAAAATTCCAAATTTGTAAATTGAAAATTCTGTATGACTAGAAAACCTATATGAAATCGAAATGGAAAGAAAATTCAATGATATTCCAGTGTTCTATATACCATATTAAACAGAAAATTGTGCAAAGATAATGCTAAGATGTTTAAAGTAGGAAATGCTCTTTTCTTTTTATTTCACATCCAATAAGTTTGATTGACAATAGTTCTATGACTGAGTATTACAAGAGTAGTAAGTTTTTCGAGGCAAAGATTTGGTCAAATAGCTCTACAACTTGGACCATGTCTCAATCTGAAAAACAAAAACCTATCTAAAAACAATTTCAACCAATTAAAAATAAAAAATATATATATTTCATTTCCTTGGGCAAAACCACAGCATTAGAATCCAGTTCTAGTAATTTCAGGAAATCCTGCTCATTTGAACCTTAAACCAATTGCTCATTCATACAGTTTACTGCACCTTTAGACATATTGTGAACACTTTACCATGCAGACAAAAACTCATGGAGAGAAAATGTGTGCTCTATTTTCATAAATATGATCCTATGTTCATATATGGTATTTATCTTTTCATTCTAGCTGATGGTGGGAGAGCACTTCTCTCTTTTTGGGTTTATTAGCTGTACGGTTTGGTTTTAATGTGCAAAAAATTAAAGGTTGTGTTTCAGAAGTAAAATTAACGTTGCAATTACTGTTGGCACAAACCTTGTTGGAGAGGCATAATGTAGCCTTTCATCAGCTGCATCATTATTTTAACATCTGAAACACCACACGTGACACGTTGCCATTTTTAAAAAAAAAACAGTCATCCTGCAGTGGGGGGCCTTTTAGAGACATCCAAAAAGTCACGTTTGTCACATTTGACAATGCATCCCTTTTACATAAGATACCTTTTTCCCTTTCAATGCTTTTTTTTTTCAAAGAAGACCTTTTTTACTTCAACACGTGAAACTGACTTCATCCCTAAAATGAGTTTGAGTCCTCATACCTCATACTCATAAATCAACTCTTAATCAGTTTTTAATCCAAATTTATTCACTATAATTACTGTGCCTAAGCTTTTATAGAATGTCTAACCAACTCATTTCTTGAAAGTTTGTATCAAATTTAAGGGTTCAAAACAAAAGAAATAGATTATTATCATGTATCATTATGTCATTCTTCAACAGCGAATCATTCTTCTTTGGTCTTCCAACAATGTACTTCTTGTTTAACAAAAAGGCTGTTTAAGCTGTGAGTTGATTCAAAATCATCTTATGCTTTTAGAATGACTTCAAAAGAGGTGTTGGGCAGACCAGCCAATGAATCGGGATGAGCAGTCTTTCAAGAGATAAGCCTGGCCAGGACCTCCCTGCCTCCATCTTAATTCCTTCTGAACTATCTGAAATAGATCCCTCAATATTCTATGTGAGCCAAGACTCCCGTCTACATTGCGACATCCATCTTTAAAGTTCTTCAAAGTCTTCTATCGGGGTGCATGCCTGGGGGACAGCTCACTGCAGGCCGGATGACCCACATATTCTGTGTTGCCATCTTTATTCACTTTGGTCTTATGCTTCTTTCTCTTTCCATTTAGTAGGCTCTATCTGCTTCTTTACAGGCTTCTGTCTCACAGCCCATCCATCATTCGCTTTAGTGGCAAATCTGTCTTAATATATTTTCTCTTGACTTTCCAACGGCGATCAGTCACTGTGGGAGGACAATCCGGCATGAAGAACATTTGGTTTAAGTTCGGATTTTAAACAAGAATAACTACCAGCATCAGAGCAACAGCGTTACCTTGATATAGCACTTTTTTCTTACATCTTTTTTTGCCTCTGAAAGGAAAAGCTAAATACGGCCTGCTACATTTTGCCCCATTCTGCAGCCCATAGAGACAGAGGCTTCTTGAATTTCCAAATATGTCCATCCTGATTTCTCCCCAATTTTAAATCTAGACAAATTGATGTATGTGGGACACCAACAACTAGCAAAAAAAATTCACTATCTGTAATGACATACTACATACAGTATTATTTTCTTGCCTTAGAAAATAGTCCAACGTTATCCTTTCCCATCATCACACAGAATGCTAAATCGGCTCTTAGTATCACATTATCTTCTTTTCTGTATTTAAAATTCATTCATTGAGCCAGCTTACTAACTTGGGAAATATTTGTGAATTATACTGAGGGTCAACAACATAACAGCTTTCAATTTTTAATTGTTTAATTGAATTTTTCTTATTTATTTATTTATTTATTTATTTATGGGAATTGTGTACCATTAGACTGTAACATGAACCTCAGTGCAAGGAAGTGGCAATGTGCACATCTGGAAAAGCAAGTTAACATTCTGACTTGAAGAATGATGCATTCTAAAAACAAGCCAATGTTAAACCACAAACTGCGTCTTTCCCAACAGCCCCTTAGTTTAACCCTGTATTGCCAAATGTATCATATTTGATTCATACGGTTTCTGAAATGTTTTGCGTCTGACACCTTTTGCATAATTTAATGGTAAAAACTTTGCTCAAAACCTTATTGTACACTATCAGATACACCTGATAACAGGGGGCAGAAGACTACACAAAAAATAATCTTGACTTATTGCATAGTAATCAATTATTAATATTAAAAATTTATTTCAGTTTTTTCTTTTTACATATTTTATTAAAAGGCCAAATAAAGACTTCAAACCAAAAGAAAGTAATTTTCTGTTTTGTTTTATTCTTGGATCAGGCTTTAAAGGGTTAAGTGAGCCTGCTATTTGAATTTTTTTACATCTTGAACACATCTGAAAAATCAAGAGATTCAAGGCAATTTTAAAGTAGCTAACATATTAAGTCAAAGCTGCCACATCAACATTTAAACATTTGTGTTTATGTTTATCCATAGGTATGGGAGTTTCAAGTCATTACCAAAAGTAACATGTTGACATCATAAGCATAACGTCAACAAGATTTTTGATTGTGTAGCCTGTTATAGTTCAATGTACACTTTAATACAAAAAGCAATTTCTCTGGCTGTTTATAAAGAAAATGGATTCTACTTCATGTCCTGCTGTTACCATTGGCCAGAATTTGAAGGGAAAACTAGTTTGCTGACCCGATATGATATTTTTTAACATTCACAAAGAACAACAACAGCAAGAAATTTAAAAAAAGAATTCAGAGACAGGCTCACATAAAGATATTCTGCAACCGGCCTGTCTGTGGTATCGTGTGTGGTGAAAATAACTGCTAATTGCATTAATATTTAGGAGTGTCATCCAATGTTTAAAGCAAGAACTCTCTTTCATCACATCTATGTGGCAGAAGGAACGTATCCTCTGAACAACCCAGCATGTGTGCCGCTGGTTGGAAGTCCCATTGATGATTAAAATAGTGTTCCTAAAATTAGGTTTCAAAACAGTGTTTCCATCATAGAAAACACCCCCTGACATTTAACACCCCCAGTACATTAGGGGGGTGAGTTGGAGTTAAATAAAACTTGCCCGCTTCGGAAAAATTGAACTTCGGTTTCCTCTATGAGTGTCTTGATCTTTAAAGTGTACAAAATCGATCAATAATTTAGAAAAAGAAAATTCCTCTAACAATTTTGAAAATCAATCTTTTTGTCACGATAGCGAGACTTTTTATTTTTAGTTGATATTCAGAATCAATCTTGCAAAATTGGTCCTGTCGGAGGAATGGCGGTCGGAACAAAAAGTGCACCGAGTCAATATCATTTAATTCAGAGCCCTGAGCCTCATCTGCTCAATAAGTCATTTCACTCTTTGACACATACCAATTTAGAGAGCCGAGGACGAGTGTCTGAATGCCACACGTTAACGAAAAAAAAGGAAGGAAGCTTATTTTTTAAGTTAACTTCACCTGAGTTGCTATGCACGCATTCTGTCAAATTTAAGAAACATGTCACTTCAAAAGCCCTCCAATATTGGGATTTAAAGCACAACAATAATGCTATATTGTGTTCTTTTGTTGCAAGTCCTCCCATCAGACAACAGGCCATGTTTAGCCGTCTTTGTCTTAAGCCCGTTTGACTCTGCAAACTGTCAGTATGAGCCAGTATGGACACTCTGTGTGACACACCCGGGCATCTGTCACTTCAAAATACTCAGCCTGAATCAAAATGAATTACTGCGGCAGGTTTTCAGCATTTGTCTTGCATGGCCCCCTCTTTTCTGCCTCATGTTCTGCGCTTTGTTTATTATTATTTTTGCTCTAAGGACTGGGGAAGTGTGCTAAAAGCTTTAGTCAAAGCCCATCCCCGCCATGCATGTCCTGAAGGGGGCTGCTCCAGAGCTGGCCAGTGCAGAAATCTGCAGGAACAAAGGAGATTAGATCAATATGGAGGTAAATTGCACAATGGAGAGCAACTTTAAATCCTTGCGCTGGGAGGATTAGACAATGTTTGGTTCATGACAGCGTGACCAAAAAGCCCTAAACCTTCTTGACAAGAGTACCATTTATGTGCCCCGGTGAGGCAGTGTGAGCTTTCCAATAAAATGTAAATGTATTCTGATCTGCTAACTTGATTACGGAAATGTATGCAGACCAGGGATACTGTACTTCCATCTGCAGCTCAAAGACAAGAAGCCTTATTGAATCTAAACCCTTTTTGATTACATTATCCTTTCTGACTGGAGCTAATTTGTGTCAACATCATGCCCCAAAAGAAGTACACAGATGTTTATCTTGTATGGATAATCAATCAAATAAAACACCCCCATCCATTAAAAATCTATAGCCACTAAATTCAATTCAGGATTTCTTTGTGCTTAAGCTTATTTCAGCTGAATGTTTGAAAAAAAACTGGGGCTCAAACATCATTTTCATCTGTGAGTCCTCCTTTCGTGGTGTAACTGTTGTTAAAAACTGAATAATCCGTCAGGCCAACTTTTCGTTTAATTCTCTTTTTTTCAATTTTCAGTTGGAAGCTTGGATTTTGGTTGAAACATACTCTCCCAACGTTGGCAGTGGATCAGCTGAAAGTCACACCACCAGCAGAGAACTGTTGGCAGCCTCCATGTTGGAGTTTGTGGCAGTCAGGTTGATCAGAGTAACACTAAAAAGTGACACTGAGTTCCTCTCCAGGAACCTACGTGTAACAATTTTGGAATAAAAACAGGTTTTCTCAAATAGAACGTGCACTGTTTCCTCCACATTTTCCATCCTAACAATGGCCTTCCTTTGTTTGTTGCTTGCTTCTGAATCTCAAAAATACTTTCCATAATTTGTCTTTTTATTGTGTTTGTGAGCTGTACACACCTACAAAAACCTGAAAACTATGTGTTTGATTTTGCTTCATGCTACAAACATTTCTTTGTATCCATTCATGATTGCATCGCTGATGCAGTCATTAAAAATATATATATTTTTAATTCTATTTCTTTAAAATAATCCCACTCACGCTGGCCTTCCCATTTTTTTGTCTGTTTTGAGCAAAGCTGTAACACTACCCACTGGAGAGTTTTATTTTAAGAGCTTCATATCTGCTATCTGCTCTGAATAGTTATCTCTCTAGAGAGGATTGGAATATATTTGATCTCCCCTTCTGGCAAAAAAAAAAAAATTCTGTCCACATTGGCTGTTATGGTCTACATTTTCACATGCTCAATCACATCAAGAGGAGGTGTCAATGTAGTTTCTACATGGAGTAGAATATTGTGAAAACCTGTGTTAGTTTTTTTTTTTTTTTTCCTGCTGGTGCCAAAAAATGACTACCTACCTATCTATCCTGCATCTTTTTGATGTTCTCTGGTGAAACTGTGCTGTTTGATAGCTCTCTGTCTTTTTTCCCCTGTCCCATAGAAAACTGGGAAAGGCTGGAAGACGTAAATATGATGGGTGCTATAGAAAGCAAAATAATTCTTAAGTATATATCTCTGTTATCTTGTTCTGACCTTTATGGTAATTTTCCTGTTTGGTGTTGCTTGGAGTAACAAACAACACTTGGCAGTGAATTTTGAGTGGAAGTTCAATTCAATTCAATTCAATTCAATTTTATTTCTATAGCGCCACATCACAACAACAGTTGTCTCACAGCGCTTTCCAAACAGAGCAGGTCAGACCCTACTCTTAAGTTAACAACAGAAACCCAACAATTCCCACCATGAGCAAGCACTAGGCGACACAGGCAAGGAAAAACTTCCTTTTAACAGGCAGAAACCTCGAGCAGAACCATGGCTCAGGGTGGGCGGCCATCTGCCTCGGCCGGTTGGGGGTGGGGGAAAGAGAGGGTAAGAGAGAGAGGGCGAGAGAAGGAAAGAATGTTAATCCAGGGGTTTTACCTCAGGGTTCCAGTGGGAGGAGTCATGCTCTTTTTCCTCTCAGGAAAAAGACAAGGGAAGAGTCTGCTGGCTTCCCTCATCCATCTCTTACCACTCTTTTAAGACCACAACAGGAACGTGAAATCTAAAACATTGTTTATTTCACAAGATGTTTGCCAGTGTGCCTTTGAAAATTATGAGAATTCAGTTTTCTAACGTTGAATTATGTATAATCAGGAACATTGTGTAGAGTACCCATCCCATAGAATGTTAGCTAGACAAATAAAAATAATATTTCTTCATATTTAGATCAGTTCTGCAAGGTTTAATGCCCCCCAGTAACACGATTTAGAAACATCCTACCATCTATTGGAAGGGGATGCAGGATTTTTGGAGGATATGACTGACTGAAATCAATTGCCCTTGGGTGTCCGAGGCCCAGCCAGGTAAACGCAAGTTTCCACTGGATATTTGTTTGAATTTATTTTCTTTAAAACTGGACTGACAACAGGGGGGGACCTGTCTGATTATAATGGTGAACACAAGTGACAAGATGGGAGTAAGAACAGGCTGGCTCCCAATGTTTCAGTCGCACTGTGTGGTTGAGATGATTTTATCTACACAAATTAGAATATGAGTGCAGATGAATGCCATGTAGCAACAATGGAAATGTGACAGTTCACCCATATGTGCTCCAAGTGTGTTTTGGGACTATAGTAATCATTAATGACCTGTCACTGGATGCTCTCCCTGACATCTTTCTGTAATTATTATTTCATGCCAGAGGTGGATGAGGTACAGAGTGCAAACTGGACTTGGAGACAGTTATATATATTCATTTTTATTATCTAATATAACTGTGTTGTGCATATGTATATCTGTGCTTCCCAGAGCTATGGCAACTTTTTATCAATCTGTACAAAATTGCGTGGGCTTAAATGCTAAAATGTCACCTATTTTTGGTTCTTTTCATTGATTAGGGCAGTTAAAAATAGTACTATAGCCTTGTATGATACAAATTTAAGTTGGCACATAATCTGACGGCATGAAATTGCATCACATTGGAAAAAGTGTTGGTAAGATGTCTAAAATACAACATCCATTCTTGTCAAGATCACATCTGCTTTCATGGGTTGATGCCCCTGAGACAGCACAGCCAATTTATTGAGGTGTAATAACATATCTTGGTTTGTTGACCTTAGCTTCCCCTCAGAAAACCACAGCGGCCCAAATTCACTTTAAATGAATCTGTAAATATAACACAAACTAAACATGACAACAGTTGGACCGCTGAGCGTGTTTTGTTGTTTTCTGTCCATTATTCTCCGCAGGATAGACAGCTTCTATTATGGCAGCTTGCCAGACTGAACCATATTAAGGTCGCCGTCTCTCACCGCTTTCATTCACTCTGACCGCGCAGGGCTGGGCAGTCGTGCAGAACCAGCTCAGAGAGGCCATTTGAAGTGCATATCCTGGGGAAGCATCCGGAATCTGTGTAATCCATGCTTGGCACACGTCTAACCTATCACAGGCTCCCCTTTTGAAAGCATGTTTTGTGTTTAATATGATGGTGTAAATGTTGTACAGATAAATGTTCATTTTGCATTATCGTTTTAACACGTTAACTAATATAACTGAATATCTGACATGATGACAACTCACAATTAATGCACCATTATGGTCAATGGTAGATCTGCAATGTTATGTTACAAAGAGGAAGTTGTAAAAGTGGAAAAACTAAATCAAAAAGGAAGAGGAAATCACTTATACTTGAAATGTTTTGTGTTGTGCACCATTTCTTTCTGGAATTCTGTGTTTGAATATTCATACGAGGCAAGGTAAGGCCTGAGATAAAATCATGTCCATGAATTTGCTAAATATAAATCTAATCATTGGGGAAATTACCTTAGTATATGTACTTGTGAAAAAATGAAAAGATTGTGTCTACCTTTTTTATTTATCATATTGACAGTGTTTTTAAATCACATTAAGGTGATTGTAAAAAATATATTAAATATTATTTTCAATAATATTTGTTGTGATATAACATTCAAAAAGTCAATGTTTCTTTGTCTGTTTGGCAATTCCACTTCTGTGTGCAAAAACTGTCACGAACGTTAAATAAACTTAAAAGACAGAAATTCAGTACATGTTGAAATAGTGTATGGTTTAAAAAAAGAAAATAACTTAAACATCTATCTACGTATTTTGACAAAACCAGTAACTTATAACAAATAGTGTAATACAACAGTCATTACAATCAGTAGCCAGATTTTCTTTCCTTTCAACATCATTAAGTGCGTCTATAAAAAATTCATCGTGTGAAAGAAGATGGGAAGCCTCCCGCCTCGTACCTGCTGGTGGCCGTCTTCAGAAACCGCAGCAGGTTTCAATCAATACGCCGCGTGGTGAAACCCTGATTGCAGGCCAGCACAGGAAAAGAACAGCGCAGATTGCTACCTGCGTGTGCAGATGGTGTCGTGTCAGTGGTTAGACTACTTTCTTGCTCGGTGTGATACGTGTTTTCAACATTCACCGGTGGCATACATGGCAAACGCAAGTAGTAAGGGAGGGGCAAATAAGATTAGCCCAGCACAGAGAGCCAAATGGCACTTCCGAAGCCACGGAAGTACCTGTTGTCCCGCTGTAATACGGTGAATTTCATTGGAGGACTTTATCTCCTTTAGCCAACGGGACTTACAGGCAATCTGTTTTGAAAAATAAATAAAAGGGTTTGGATTGGCCAATGTATTTAAAGTTCTAATTGTTAACACAGTGACGCAAAGCTTGATTTAGAAACAGAAACATTGTTTGTTTATTTTTTTCTGACCGACCAAAGCAGTAATGACTCCCTTGTCCCTAATGTCAAAATGAATAGGAAGCAAACAGATGATCTGTTCTGCATGACAATGGCGATGATGTTATTAGGTCTGACATGCCAAGAACAAGTCATCACTGCTACCATATGAAAAGGCCAGTGTGTGTGCTGATTGCCGCGTGTTCCCCTGCATGTTTATACCATTACTGTTGTTTATCATCTGAGGTTCACAGGGTCAAATTTAGCTTTGACAATTCTAGTTCTTGATCAGACAAAAATGCAACAGCAACTAGGCCATGTAGATTGTGAGAAAAGATTCAGTGGAACTATTTCAAAGGACAAACAAGAGGTTCTGAGCTGAGAGGAAGCAAGCATGTTCATTTTTTAAGTGGATGTCATCTTTTAAATTTCAGGGCCAGATCTTTCCCAGCAAAAATCTTTTGAGAACGCATGTCAGATCAAATCAAAATCACAGACAAATTACTTGTCTACAGATCAAAGTAGCATAATGTAAACCAAATGTGATAAATAATGTCCTTTTTGGTCATCAAGTGACGGGAACTCCCAGCAATTTTTGAAAAACTAAGATCTTGAATATTATTTTTTTGTTTAGCTGGAGTGGCTTTGAGAGTGCTTTGCGCTGTCAATGGTAAACTTGTGATTTATGCACAGTCAAATGCCTTTCTCATTTAATTTACAATCCCAAGTACATCAGAAACCATTGCTTTTGAAGGAACCCCATTAAAGCCATTAGCATGGCTCACTGAATTCCCAACTCCTGGTTCAAGCTGTGACTCAAACTGACATTCAGTAATCCCTTTACACGGCAAAATCACTTGTACACACCGAACAAAACAATATTTTTTTCCTGGACTCGCTGCAAGAAATAAAATAAATAAATAAAAAATCAGAATAATTTTGCTTCTCTGCATATAAACATTCATCACGGCCTTGGCTTTGCATGATTGAGGGAGACCTTTATGGAAAAAGGTGCAAATTGGGGAACAACGTAACCTTGAAACTATGATAAATTGGACAGCAGAGCAGACTGCGTTTGACGTGAGCGTCCTATTTACACCGTTTTTTTTTTTTATATATGAGTGAAAGACTGAAATAGCACGCTCGAATTTAAATGAGTGCGATAAATTTGCAACCTGTCTTAGGCTTAGGCTTTTTCGTATCAACCTCAAGAGCAGCGACCCTCTTAAGTGCTGGTCACGGATCCTGATAACGTATCATTTCTGGACAGACACCCAGCAACCACTCCTAATCACTCCTGTCTGTTCCTCCACAAGGGTCGTGTTGACAAATGAGTTCCGTTTTGCATAGTGGATCCAAAAAACGCTATGAGACAGTCAAGTTTAGAGGAAAGCGGTGCTAAGATGGATGACTCATTTGTCTTGTTGTCCTGGGCATGTAAAGATATGGCTGACACATATCCCCGTGCATGTCCGGCACTGACTGCAGCTATCCCCTGCCATCACAGCAAATTAAGGCCAGGTGAAGTCACTGTCGATCAGCAAAGTTTTTTGCAATGGGAAGTCTAAACACATATAGAAAAAAAGACACTGAGGCACATATGACCAAGAAACGTCATTATGCAAGCAAGTACCCTTTGAGCAAATTAACCAAAGATTAACCATCAAATGAACGTGATACGTTTGACAACTTTATTAAAAATATTACGTAGCATTGCTTCTTTTCTAGCATGTCGGTGAATATCTAAGTGTAGCAGCTCTGGTTAAACACCTAATTAAACCATGCTCAAGAACACAGGAGAGTTGATTTTTACTTTACGTCTCTGCATTTTACACTCAGTTAAAACTAGTTAAAGTAATAAGAAAATATCTATACCAGTGGCGGACCGTGCATTTCACACCTGGGCCTTCAGTAGTGCTCCGTCTGAATCAATTCACCCCTCAATAACTATTTTATGGTTATAGAAATCATCTTATTATGTAGAAATACCGTAAGGATGTCCCGATCCAGCTTTTTGTATTAAAGTTGAAAATTATTTTTCTACTTAGTTGTCAGACTCATGTTGAACAGGGATTTACTCTTATAACAACTAAAGTTTACACAGACCTGTGGGTTACAGATGCTAATGCTCGGGTGGGATTGGACTTTTTTTTAAAAATGGATCTGGAGTCTGGATCGGCAGTTTCTCTTGCCGGCCGATACGATCTAAATATCGGATCGGGACAAGCCTAAAATACAGTCTAAAGATCAGGGGTGCACAAGTCTTCTTCTTCTACTCCTGCAGCTACAGCTGCGACAAAAAAAAACAAAAAAAAACCATCAATAATGTCCTCATAAACTCACAATACTATTTAGGGCAAAAAAACATTTTACTCACTTACTTTTCTAGAAAAGTCCGTTTTGAAAATGGTCTTGACAGTATATCCGCCACGAAATCATAAAATAGCTATAACACAACTATATTTCGGTTTGTTTGCTAGCTTTGCCCTGATTGGATATCTGACTATCCAATCAGCGGGTGTGGTTACGGCGACATTTCCTGGGCCTTCGCGCAGGCCCTGGCATCACCAACCTAAAATCTGATTGGTTGAAGCAACAATGTACTCGACATGTATTTTCTGTGGGGGGGGGCCTGCAGAACGGATTGTGAAGGCCTCCAGGCAGACATCTTTGACTTTGACTCTGCCTAGCGACAAAGGATGTCTGAAATGTGATTGGTTAAATGCTTTTATATGGAAACGCATGTCTGGAAGCAGCGCAACCAGGGGAGAAGCTATGAAAGGAGGCTGACAGACTATTTAGAGATATTTAATAAGTTTCCATGGACAAAATATAATTAACATCAGTCTGTGATTCAGATATTTTCTTAGGCCTGCAGAGAAGGCCTTGAAGGCCCTGACGGCCCACCACTGATCTATACCATATATTATATGGTATATATACGTAATATACGTAATATTAATATTACGTTATAAAACAACACAAAATATAAATTCACATCTTTTTATGTGCCTTGACAGAGTAGTGATCATGAAAACAATAGTCTTAACATGTACAAAATGACTTTTTAAAATACAAATGAAACATAGGTTTTTAACAACTAACGCTATCTAAATTTTTTGACCTCCTCATAATTAAATAAACTTACGGCATTGCCCGAACAATGTTCCACGTGTATGGCTGTGGTTAAGTCTCGGAGCATGAACAGCATGTCCATTTTTACCTCTTGGAGCCACCAGGGAAAGAACTTAAACATAAAAGCACTAGGACATGATGTCCCTAGAAAGTCGACCTTCAAAATAAAATCCTCTCAAATAATCCTACTCTTTTTTACTGCTATTCATGACTTTGTGCATACATCAAAAAGACACTGAGACACATATGACTTAAACACATATATGTGACTTATTTTAACCAAACAAAAAACCTAATGCCTTAAAGGCAACACACTCCCCGTCTGGCCTTTTTGAGGTTGCAATGAACTTGAAGGAGTCCAAAAACAATATCAATTATGCCTTTTCCGATGTACAAGTTACCACATCCATTGGCTAATAATTCTCAATCGATTGCTGATATTAAGCCTTGTGGTCCCTTTCCTCCTAACTCAGGAGGATGAGGGTCACTTAACTTCCAGAGTCATTTTAGATTTCCACTTGTCTGAGCAGTATTTTCAATTTTGCCTAATTTATTTTCAAATTAGCTTTGTTCTGCAGAAATTGGTGGTGGGTGTTGATTATGTTCACCAATTACTTACATTTTGTATTATATAGCTTAAAACTGTATCAGTGAATAGCATAGTAAACTTCAAATAAATACATGTTTTTTTTCTCAAGCCCATACACTCATTTCCATGATAGGATCGGTTTTCTGAAGATCAAAAGTATCCAAATAAGTCTTTTGTGCATGAAGTTGTCTTCAGATTCGTAGAATCTTTTGATAAAATTATGCACCATGGGTGGTAGAACATTCAATTCAATTTGAACATATTGCACCGAAGCACAGCAAATGTTATCTATAAGCACTTCGAAAAAGCATTTAAGTTCATTGTAAAACAATAGAAATCTAAATCAGTAAAAGTTAATTAAATTCAACAAACATCCAATTATCACAAAGCCTGCCAAAGGATTGCCAAAGGAGGCCGCAAATCTAACCAAATCTACTCTTCGATCCAATCCCCAATAATGAGTTTGCATAAGGTGAGAAAATGGTGGGAAAAGAATCCCTTTTAACAGGATGAAATCAATTGCAAAACCAAAGGTTCAAGCTTCCCGAAGGATTACACTTAGGGTTAGGATTGTGTTAGAGGCAGGGCTAGGGTTTACACTGTTCAACCAGCCAGTTTTGGAAATGTAAAAAATACATAATCCTTCCATTGCATATCATCTAAGTTAGACCCTTGCCATTGGTAAAATAAAAGAAAGTTATTTTTTAAGGATAATGACAAGAAGTATTTATCTATTTTGGAACCATTTTACATTATCATTTTTTCTGTTTCTATTCTACAAGATTGATGACGTGACTTAAGAGTTAGCACCACTTGGTTAGGTTTGGGTCAATCTCACAAAACTACACAATTTTGTAATATTGATTAATGACAGTTTGCCTACAACAGATCCTGACAATGCAATGAGTTTAAAGTTTTCCCTTTCTATGATTCACCAGTGGAGGTGGACATATGTTACATCTATCCTTGATTAATTCAGTAAGGTGGTGCCAGTGTTCTGACATGTACAACTAAATGGAAACAAAAGGCTTTGGATACATCATTATCAGCTGGCACTTTGGTCTCAGAATATAAAGTGACCGTTGATCTGACTTGAGTCTGTTTGGCTAATTTAACCCTTAGTATTATGTTGTGGCAGCCTACAACATGTTCTCAGCTCTGTAAAATGACTATTAAATAGTGGCATTGACTATTAGTAAGTGAAGCCAAGAATGGAAAGTCTCCATCTTGTATTTGAAATACATGATTTTCACTCCATCATGTAAGTGAAAATACCCCCCCCACTGCCTTCTTTAATGGCTATAAATCGAAAGCGCTCTAATTGCTTCACTTCTCCACCCACAACACCGCCATGTATATCCATATTATTGTCATGTACCTGCAAACTTCTTCCAGCTAATTGGATAGCGCATACAGTCGGTTTGTTGGGGCAAAGCAACAAGTCTTTCGAAGATCCACCCCCTTGTTTATGTTGATATGTAACACAGTGGCATGTTCCTGCTTTCTGCACCTCAGTCCCTTGCAAGAGAGCACCAATCTGCTTGTCATCTCTCTTGTCATTGAAGTTGTCAATCAAGAGTGAATATGGGCCACTTTCCCCCCTCAGTGACAGCAATGTTTCCGTCAGCTGCCAACAAACTTGGCAGAAGTCAAATTGGTATCAAGACATTGGGGCAATTTTACCATCAGATGGAGGAAAATCAAGATGTGTGACATATGTGAGAAGAAATCTTACATTGACAACAAAATTGTAAAAGATAGTAATCACTTGCTTCAAGCTTTGTGGCTAACGCTTGATCGTTTGAGTGGGATTTGGTGTGCAAGTCCATTTCAACAACACTGAACATATACTTTCAATCAATTCAACAGGCTGAGCCAAGTTGTGTGTTGTGCACTAAAGTTCACTTATTTTACAGCTGAATTGGAAAGTAATATTACATATTACGTGTATGTGATATCATGACACCATCTTGATCCGTGGGACAGGTTACTGTTTCAAGACGACTGTTTTCTTTCAAAACAATGCCATACCAGATGGTTTGGCACATTGTTCCATGAATTTTCCATTAGATATATGAGCGAGTCCCTTTCTTCAATTTATCATTGGTGAGATACTTTGAGTAAGATACATTCGACAAAAGAAGGTTTAGTCACTAGTAATTGCTCTGCTGTCGCAAAACATCCTCCCCGTCTTCATCTTATTTGCACTTCCTGTATTAGTTTCAGAGACTCAATAAGATAGCTCCCCCAGGTTTACGGTGGTTCTGTATTTAACTGATTCTGCTTGATCCATTGCTCAATACTCCTCTCTTGTGAAATCCCAAATGATTTGATGCTGCATTGTGTCTCTGCTAGTTGTCATGTTATATTTTTATAACGTGTTCAGGCAGTTGTGACGGTATCCAACATGCCTAACGAGTCTTTGGTATAATTTCTGGCAAACTGTAATTGCTCTGTAACAGCCACCAATAGGTAAGCTGTTGTGTCTACCAAACAGGAAGCAGGGGGAGCTTTGGTGGCAAAAGAAATGCAATGTATGGTTTGACTTGTCCCTGCAAAAAGAGGATTAGCATTAGCATTATGGCACCAGCAAGATGATGCCATACATCGACAGAATACAGAGGGGAGAAAAGTCAGAAGGCATTTCTGTTTCTATGCCCTTTTTCCCTTTTCTTTTCCGTTATTTCTTGAGCAGAAAACTGCATAAAGGTCCGTATCATTGTTGTTTTATCACAACGTGCTAGAGGAGAACTACTCTCAGAGTAATCTGGCTGTGCTTTTGCAGATACTGATCCTGGAAGTCTGGAAGTTCACACAATCACAGATTTCTTCCATATGACCCCAGTCCATATCCATTTAGTGCTGAGTAAGGATTTACCATCTCCAAAGGCATTACCCCAGTGTACTGTATCATCGCTACAAATCCGGACGCTGAATCCTTCACATGAAATTTTTATCAAATGCACACATTGCAAGTGGTGCTACGCAACTGGTTTCTGCTTTTTTTTTTTGTGCATGTGCATACACAAGAAAAAAAACACTTGCAAAGCCGTGGCTTATGGCTCAGCCATGACATAACAGCAAACACTCTGGGAGATAAGAGCCCAAACTTGACAGTATAGTCGACTAGCAAGGAGACAAAAAAATGGCAGTGGTGAGTAACTTGAGCCGATTCGATCTGACACGAGGTGAAAGAGAGGTAACACCCTGGAGATGTCGGCAGTCAGGAACAGGACAGACACGGAGAGCGACACTCACTGATGCTCACATTCACACCACCATTTTGTGTCACAAGTCAGCCAAACATGCATGTCTTTGGACAGCGGGAGGAGGCCAGAGAAGCCGGGTAATGAAAAAATAAAACTCCTGAAGAAGAAAACTCACTTCTAACAAGGCTTACAGTGATTTGTTTTATTCCCCTAAACAACTTATGTACTATATGTGCAATATAAAAGCAATGGCATGACAGCTCGAATTCAAAGGCTGC
The DNA here is from genome assembly GCA_013363375.1 of Menidia beryllina. Lineage (NCBI taxonomy): Eukaryota > Metazoa > Chordata > Actinopteri > Atheriniformes > Atherinopsidae > Menidia > Menidia beryllina. The sequence continues at coordinate 899,084 of JABUIW010000044.1, read as the reverse complement.
AATGGACATCATCAAAATATTAGATAGTCAAGTTGTTCACCAGAGATTTTCAGTAACGAAGTAGAACTACTTAAGTACTGTACTTAAGTACCAAAATGCAGTATCTGTACTTTATTGGAGTGGATATTTTTCCCCTACTTTTACTTTTACTCCACTACATATTTTTGATTAATTCAATACTTTTACTCCGATCGATTTTTCACGGGCTGAATCGTTACTCGTTACTGATATGTCAACATTATGATAGATAGCTCTGTCCCGGTTTGGGAAGCTGGCTCCTCATTGTCGATTTGAACAATCAAGAATAGCCTATAAAAAAAAGCCTCCCGAAAGATTTTTAATTATGGCCTTCAAAAATTCCCCATCTAATCTGAAGAAGCATATCAAGGTAAGTTAAAAAATACAATGACATACAGTATAAGCTAGTAAATAAGCGCTAGTTCAGTTCTTCCTGTTCACTCAGGGCGTAGCAGCAAACGTTAGCTAAAGCTAACATAGCTGGCTAGCTGTATGCTACATGATAGAATAAAGGCTCAGCTCAGGATTCTGACTCTGGAATAATAAATAATAGTAGATGAAGTGCTGTTGATTGCTAATGCAGATGTAGTTTTCTGTTTTTTGTAAACACCTGTATGGCCTTTCACACGTTTGAAATAATATAAACAATATCTATCAAATTTTTGACTGCCTTTTTAAATAAACTGTACATAGTACTAGTACTTTTACTTATACTTGGACTTTCGATACTTGAGTAGCATTTTTTTAAATACTTCTACTTGCAATACTTAAGTACAAAAAGAATGAGTACTTTTGTACTCCCACTTAAGTGTGGTGTTGAAAGAATACTTCTACTTTTACTCAAGTAGCCTACATTTTTTTATATAGTGCTTTTACTTCTACTCCAATCCTCTTCTCCAGTACTTACATCTCTGTTGTTCACACTATGATCAAACTAAATACATGAGCTGTGGCAAAACCTTTATAAAAAAATGGCCCATTTGCACAAAGTGAGGAAAGAATACATGTCCAACAACCGTGCTGTTAACTTACACTTACCAATACACTGCTGAAGCTAGCATTAAAGAAAAACTTCTACTTTCATTGTGGCGATTACGTCGAATAAGAATATTTTGTCTTCTCTTTTTCAGAGCTTGCATAGAAAAACATGTTGTGCCTGATGCTTGGAGTGGACCCTCAGTTTATTTATTTTTTCTACTGAGAGCTGTTGGTTTAACTGAACATATTTGAAGCACTTCTGTGGAACTAGTTATAGACATTATAAATGGGAAATATCTGCATTAATTGTATTCATACTGTCTTTTTTTTTTAGTTGAGTTTTAGGTACCTGCTTCATGGTTATATAAGTTTGTCGCAAGCTCGGGCAGGACATCAGTTTCCCTGATTCAATCAATTTCCCTGGTTGCATAAGCAATAGTCAGGAATAAATCAAAAGCAAGCTTCTGACTGATTTCAGAAGTATCTCTCTTTTGAGTCTTTTTAGTTATTTCTATTTATCTTTTTCTTTGTACTTATATGAGGCTTGCTAAAAGCCTTGGGATACACACTCATTTTTTGTCCATGTTGAAAGTACATTTTTCCTATTTACACTGAGGCCTTTCCACTTACCATGTACACTAAATTTGAACCGAACCTCTCTGGGCAAAATTACATAAAGCTGTGAACTTCATGCTGCAGTTCAAACGTTGTGCTATTAATGGACTTAATTCATGTGCGATTAAGTGATAAGAAGTTTTTTTTTTACTGAAAAAGAGCTGCCCCGAATTGGTTATATATAGTATTTTTCAAATATGCTAATTAATCATTTTAATCACATGAAGGTTCGGCATTTTTTTAACTAAAAACTCTATTTAGCCCCTTCCAAAAACGCATTATCAGCAATCCCCATGGCGATTATCAACATAAATCCACATGTGCTGCGACACAATAGCTGGCAGACAAACTTAAAAGTGTTCAGTTTTCAAGAGAAGTACCAAATACGTGACTGAAACGTTTGCGTTCACGCCATCAAAGATGAACCAACATGGCATTTCACACTGCAAACACAGGCAGGGAGAGCGCATATAGTGTCAGCATTTTGAATCACAAGCAGGACAAATAAATCTGGGGGAAAAAGATGAAAAGAAAGGCTGAGACGTCAGCAAACCCAAAGAAAAGTAAATTGTGTTTGGTCTCGAATAAGCAGTGGAAAGAGATTTTAAAAAAAGCTTCGACTCTGACCCTGTTATTCAAGTTGATCTCATGTTCCTTTGCATAAGATAATATGATCAGCTTTATCTACAGACATCAACGAGCATTAACTAGGCTTAGGCTGCAGATGTGGCACTGTTTACCTCATCCCGTTTCTTTGACCGCATTCAAATGAAGCCCGAGCGTGTTTACGGCATGTACTGTGGGTGTTTCACACAACATCAGAAAGGCGCTTTGAAGCTTTGAAACGTCAGTGCATTATATGGAGAAGGGACGTAATGAGGCTACAGTGAGGCCTGTCTGGTTCGGTGCCCGTCGCTAAACGAGGCTCAGGTTCGCCGTCGCGAGAAGCATAAAAAAGGCAGGAATGGACAGTCTTCAACCTGAGCCAGGCTGGGAAAAAAAAAGGGATCAAAGCATCACTCTCACATGCAGAGTTTAGTGGGTGCATCTCTGCATCATAAAACAGGCAAATGCACACACACTCGGCAGATGAGTCACACGCTTTATGTGTCATATTGTCTCCTTTCAAACTTGTGCGGAGCTTGATGTAGAAATGAAATCAAATAAATAAATGAAACAAAAAGGAAAAACGAGGATGGCATCATACATTTTCATACTGTACTTTTGCCTCGTTATGATGACACAGATGGCTAAAACTGGAAGGTGTGAAGTTGTGGGGAAGAACAAAGTTTATTGATTTAGGGCTTAAAGATTCATATTTTATTCATAAATGTACTTTTGTTCTTAGAAAATATTGACTTTCAGGGCTGGGGATAGTCAAGAAAGAACAACAATTCAACATAAGAGCCTTTTTTTTTGTTTTAACATGTTTATCCATTGTCAACACGGGTCCCATGTGTTCCTCGTTTCGACGTGCACTGTGCTCTCTCTGTCTTTTTGAATTGGCAGAGATTCAGTGAGCAGCCTTTATTTTAGGGACAACGCTTGTTTGCAAATATACAGGTGGGATCTACAGGTAGACAAGAGTCTAATGGCGAGAAGGTGTGAATTTTGGTTGCATCATACATAAGCCCATGCACCATTTCCCTGTCAGCAAAGCAAAGCCCCGCTCATAAAAAAACAGCAATCCCTAAGCAAGATACATTCAGCACATGTCCATACACCAGAATATGTAAGCTCGGCATCTGCTCACTGCCAATGCACAAAAGTCTTAGAAATGTTAAAATCACTGCATTTTCTTGGTTCCAGAGTCTGCCTTTTAAAATCTTAACATGCCATCTCTTTGCTAATCACAAAATTGTCTTGCGTTTTCAAAATGGAGCTTAAAAAATGGCCCACGGTTGTATTAGTTTTTGGTAATCATAACAAGATTGAGTTTTTCATTTGTGTTTGTAGGCTTGTTTTTGAGAAGGTCTGAGATTGATGGGCAGATTGGGAAAAGTGTCTGTTATACGATATAAACTTTTGACATATGTCTGTGCCGAAGAGAGTTCTGAAGCGTAAGGCAAAATTGTTTTTTTTGTTTGTTTGTTTGTTTTTTTGCTTCTTTTTTTTTTTTTTTTTTTTTTTTCTTTTTTTCCCTTTTTTTTTCTTTTTTTTTTTAAGGCAAAATTGTTGAGTCGTAAGCAACTCCAAAGTCCAGTCCTAACCCGGTCGAGGTGGTCGAACAGGTCAAGGTGTCTTTCAGACACTTCCCGGAGGAGGTGTTGTGGACACGTCGTAATAGGACGAGGCCTGGGGGCAGATCCAGGACTCGCTGCGGTGATTAAATTCATCCTCTATCAGTCCTCTATGTGAGAGCTGAAAGATGCACCTGGGGAGCAGCTGCTTAAGATCTCTGCTTAGATTAACACCCTTATGACCCGGTTCTCAATAAGCGATGGAAAATGAAAGGATGGAAGGTCTAAAACACGATACAGCTCAGTGATTACATGTTCAAATGCGCAAGGGGATAGGAGGTGGAAAGATGGTGGATTTTAAACCGCAGAGAATAAGGATTAAAAAACTCCTATAATGTCTAACAGCTTTTCCCTTTGGGACGTTAGTGTTAGAGACAGATGACAGATGATTAACCCCTTAAAGCTTGATCCAAAAATTAAAAAAAAAACAGAAATGACTTTTTTTTGGTTTAAAGTCTTTATTTGGCCTTTTAACAAAATATGTCAAATGAAAAAACAATGAAATACATTTTTAATATCAATAATTTATTACTATGCGATAAATCAAGATTATTTTTTGTGTAGTATTCTGCCCCCTGTTATCAAGTATATCTGATTGTGTACAAGAGGATTTTGAGCAAAGTTTTTACCATTAAATTATGAAAAAGGAGTTAGACGCAAAACATTTCAGAAACCGTATGTATCAAATATGATACATTTGGCATTACAGGGTTAAGCTTAAATAGCATTAATCTATCTTTAGCTCGATTATTGGTTTTGCTGTAAGATGCAGAAATGTTTCCAATTGGTTGCTCACCAAATTCCACTATTATAGAAAACTACCGCTTCCAGTGTTAGTGAAAATAAACATATAAATCTGTCGATTTTTTTTCTAATTCGCACTTTTTGGCAGTGATAGATTCTTGGCTTGCAAGAAGGAAAAGGGCAGTCTGTGTCAAGCGAAGGAGGGGGCAGGGTCCTGCTGTTCTCCCCGGGATGAGATCTCTCGTATCAATTTGATATACTTCGGGTTTTTCAGCTGGGGCTCGGGAGGTAGTCAGTTTTCTACTAATTTGAAGAGAAGAGGCTCGATGCAAAGGCTTGTCAGACACACAACTCAAAAAGCCGTTTTCGTGTCGGGGTCATTTTTGCATGTGCTTGCGTTTTTTGAATGGTTAGTGTGGCCTCCAGGGTATAAAGAGCTTTGAATGGTCATTCAGAGCAGGAAATCCTATATGCATGCAAGTATGTTCCGTTCTGGCTGATTAATTTTTGGACATCACAGCACTACACAGTCATCTATTGGATTTTAATGTCATTTGAAAATGTAGAAAACAATATAGACTCATATAAATTCCACCAAACAGGCTATAAAACGCTATGATAGAAATTGATAAGACACCGAAAAGTGGCTACTGTGTTGGCACCTTTGGTCCTTACTGTAAAAAATACAATTGCGAGTATAATAAAGATTAAACTTTTACCAAGTTCAAAATGGTGACATATATCATGACGCTGACATTTCACAAAAAGACACGAAACATGCAGACAATTCCCCAAACTGTGACATCAGCAAGACAAGTCCTGCTTAGTCTAAATCAGAATTATCTGTATTCGTTGTCTGAGTAGTAAGACAGGCTCTTAATTGTTATTTCAGTTTTGTGAAATGTCACTGGTTGAGTGGAAATGTTAAATCCACACTGACATCATGCTTTAGTCTTGTGCTTTGACACATTTTTAGACCAGTTTAGAGCTGAATTACATCTTACAGTTAGTCAGTCCTCAGTTAAATGTGGGTTAAGTAGACACCAAAGCCAGTTTATCTTTTCATTTTTAATCAGTTTGTGTACGTGTAGGAACCTTGTTATCCTCTCTATTCCCATACAGCCCAGAGTTCTTACACCACCTCACATTCATTAAGTTAGCTTTTCATAGTGGGCCTAATATCCTCTCACCTCCATTCACTGAGCCTCTCCTCAAATAGTTTGTAGTACCACATCCCACTTTGAAGCCTCTGTCCTAAGAGACTGCAGGTGGCTTTAGTTAGAGGGAAAAAAAGGCACCAGCGGCACTCATTAGAAGGCAGAGGGAGATCATGTTATTTCTCTATTGGGAAACATGTCAATTTAACAAAGAAAGCAACCTCCATGCCATGGTGTCGTTTTCTCATCATGATCAAGAGATTAGCCTTGGTTGGGCCAAGATTGTTGGTCAAGATTGAGCTGTTCTGTTATAAAAGCTCAATGACTCATGAGGTTGATTTTTTAAACCCATTCTTCCTCTTCTTAATTAGTTTGAAATGTGTTTTTTTTTTCTTCCCGGAGCAGCACTTATTAGTGTGAATTAGAATTCAACCGTATCTGAAAAATGAACCAACATGGATTCTGTATTCTTATTTTTTCTTTCATTTTAGTGTGTGCAGAATTCAAGATTTCTTCTAGCGATTGGTGGTTATTTTCTTATGCAACTGTTCATAAAAATCCATTTATTCATAAAAAATTAGGCGGATCTGAATTGTAGGCTGACCAATAAAGCATTGATCCATAAAACCAGAATGCTGAAAGTCATTCAGAGGTCTGGCATTTAACTAGTGAAATAACCACTAACCTTTGGGAAAAGATGTCATTTCAATATTAGCATAAACCGCTTCAAAATTCCAATATACGCTTCTGTGTCAGTGTTACCTTCAAACATAAGAAGCCACTTGTGCTATCAACCCATGTACAACCGATCCATTGGATTTTCTGATCTGTGGTCAACCATCTGACCACAGATCTTGCTACTAGTGCATTTCTTTAAGGAGTGTAACTTAGAAGAGCCTGTAGGACAAGAACTGCAGTTGATATCTGGCTTCCTTTTTGTTGAATACAGTTTCAGGTTTAATCTGTTGAAATCTTTGCTCAGTTTTAAAGCAAAATAATGACGACTCATCATCTGATTTGTTTTTTATACTTAATTATGACACTCTCACTTCTAACTTGAAGAATTCCATGTTTCTTATATTCCATGTAGTTCATTTTAATGTGTCTTTAAGGCACAGACATTTGAAAACATATGTTCAGTATATTTTCTGTTTACCACAGTTTGCAATGAACTGTCGGAGGTTTTTGGAAGTTTTACTCGAGTGGTCCAAAAAGCACTACTGACCTGGAAAATTAAGTGTTATCTAACATGAAAAAATAATCTGTTTTTGCTTTCACAATCTCGGTTCTTTGAGGCTAGCAATCATCAAGGTGCTGAAAACATTCCATTATGATCTTGGCCCTTTCTGGCTCTTTTAAACATCACACACTGTTTGTTTTTTTTCTTCTTCTTCCTTTTTTTACGTCCTGACCATTCACATAGGAGCAGCGCCATGCACGCAAGGCCCAAGAGATTAGTTTCTTCTTGAGGTCAGTGCTAACATTGTCTGGCACCAGTGAACAAACTACTTTCAGTGTCATATAACATCTCTTAACTATTCGAAAATGTTGTTCAGCAGCAAACAAAACTGTTTATTTCTGCTTGGTGTGATGTGTTTCTATCTCCTGTAACATCTCCAATGCATGTAAGCACAGTAGAATCTTTGCATACCAATTTATGTTGGTTCAAATATTCCCATAAGAATACACTGTAATTTATTTCATTCTTTCCAAACCCCACCTATGATAACTCTTTGATAAATACTGCAGATTATTACACAATAAAACAAATGCATTATTTACTAGAGATGTAAAAATAAATAATTTATATCTATTATTTTTTTTTAATATTTTCTGATTTATTTATATAACTAACGTTAACTTAAAACTAAATTAGCTTGTTTATTTTTTATTTAATTCTTACATATATTTTCTTTTACATTTTTTTATTTATTTTCATCTTCAGCCTCTTCACTTTCACGTACTTCAAGCTATCTTTTCTTTGCTTCACTTTCACTTCCTTCCTCACAATCACAAGACGGCTTTGCAGGTTTTTTGAACAATGTTTCTAGAGATGTTTGCTTGGTACGGCTTTTCAGAATGTTCCTGAAATGAGTCAAGCAGACGTCGTTGAATTGTGAAGCCGTACGGCGGGAGAACTGTGAACTGACCACTTCGACCACTCGGGTTAGGGTTAGGGTTAGGGTTAGGGTTAGGGTTAGCGTCATACAAAGGATTGAGCTGAAATGTGAAGCTTTTTGAGATTATTTATGCCAATCAGTGTCAGTATTTTGCCAAAAGATCTGATTCTTGGTTCTTTAGCTCGGTTCTGTCAGACCTCTGCTAGGAATCTTGGTTTTACGTTTGATAGTTGTTTAAAGCTAGATAAACAAGTTAGCTCTGTCGTTAGATCAAGTTTTTATCACCTGCATATTTTAGCTAAAGTTAAATCTTATTTTTGTTCAAAAGACTTTGAAGGACTTATCCATGCCTTCATCACATCTCGTTTGGATTACTGCAACTCATTATATAGAGGTCTGGATAAATCACAGATGCAGCGACTCCAAATGATCCAGAACGCAGCGGCTCGGCTTCTTACAGGTACCAGGAAGCGGGACCCTATAAGGCCTATACTGGCCTCTTTATATTGGCTGCCTGTTCTTTATCGAATAGATTTTAAGATTCTCTTATTAACTTATAAAGCTTTAAATGGATTAGCTCCCCCGTATCTTCTGGAACTTTTAAAATTTCAGCCCGTGTCCAGAACCCTACGTTCTAATAATCAGCTTTTACTGACAGTTCCTCGGACCCGATTAAAGAGGAAAGGAGATCGGGCTTTTTCCGCTGTTGCTCCTTCTCTATGGAACGATCAGTGTTGGGGAGTAACGGATTACATGTAACGACGTTACGTAATTTAATTACAAAAAAGGAGTAACTGTAATTCGTTACAGTTACAATGAGAAAATATGTAATTGAGTTACAGTTACTTCCGAAAATATTAAGAATTACAAATGTAGTTACATTTTTTAAAAAAATATAAAGAAAAACATATGCAAAATATGCAGCTCACTGATAGACGAAGCGTATTGATTTACTAACATTTGACTGTTTGGTGTTGATGCATGACAAACGTTTATCGATGTCTATGACCTAGCCTAGCCTAGCCTACCCAACTGTAGGGTGACCAGACGTCCTCTTTTTCCCGGACATGTCCTACATTTCAGACTAGGGTTGTCAAAAGAATCTTAAACAATTATAGATACTAAAATGTTGTATCCGGATACGACTGACCTGCCGTCGGTTTATTTATGTATTTATTTACGCTGTTTATGATCATTAACAAGACGTTAGCCTTGAACTGCTAGCTGCGGCCAATGGCTAATAATAACATGCTAAAATTAATCATGGGTCAATACTCATTAAAACCTTAAAGTAATCAAAAGTAATTAGTTACATTACTTTTTAAAAGTAATCGAAAAAGTTACACTACAATTACATTTTAAACAAGGTAACTTGTAACTGTAACGGATTACATTTTTAAAGTAACTTACCCAACACTGGGAACGATCTACCTTTCCAAATTAGATCTGCCTACAGCCTGGATCATTTTAAATCGCTTCTTAAAACTCATTTTTATTCCTTGGCATTTAATTGAATTAGTGTTTGATACCTTGTTTTATTCATTTGTGTTGTTGTCACTCTTGTACAGCACTTTGGTGCAGTTCTATGCCTGTTTTAAAGTGCTATATAAATAAATTTGACATTGACATTGACATGCACACAAAACAAAGCCTTGTATCATTTCAGTATCTCATGGGCCATATTTCACCCATCATCTTTTTGGTAAATTGGTCTGGAATCTTACTTCATCTGTATATTCTGAGAGGATGTTAAATACACTTCATACTTACACTTATTAATGCACGTTTAATTAAATTGTTGCACAAATGATAATAAACTGTATGTAACAATCACAGAAGTAAAAGTAAAAGATAGATAAATCATACCTATTTTTGGGCATTCCTGTTCTTTCACTTATAGCATTTTGACTGTGAGATATATCAAATTAAACCTGTTTTTCTGTTTTTGTTGCTTTCAGTAAAGTTAAGTCTGACCCAGATTTAAATTTGTCAGCATTTTTCGGTCCAACGTGCACAAAATGAAAATGTTCTTAAAAACGGCTTGGTTATGAACAGCTTAAGCAATTTTGCAATTTGAGGCTGCACAGATCACCCTTTTTTCAGTTCAATTCTCTGCTGGGTAACAAGCCAAACCACACATGAATGCGCGTTATAAAGTGTGAGTCTTTAATAAGACAGTCGAAACTAAAATAAAAACCGCCTGCATTCCCATTCACGGGAGTTCCAAACAGGTGCAGTTTAATCATGTCTTTTATGTACATGAAAGCATAAAAGCATAAAAAGAAATACACAGAAAATGTTTGACCTGTTTCACTCAATGAATGATTTACATCACAGCTAAATATAAATTAAATGTACTTGAAAGCCTTCTAAAACAAATGTAATATATTATTTAAATGTGTAAAAAATGTGATTTAAACTATCTCCAAGATTGAAGAATGATGAAACAAGCTTTTGATGACAAAAAGCCAAAAGTAAAGGTCGCAGTTTTTCTATTTATCGCACATGCAATGTGACTTTTTGGAAAACTTCCCAACTTTTCTGAGGATGAAGTTTACTAAATATCCCCGTTTTGGTAAGGAGACTATACTGGTCGGGTTTTATTGCAGGAGGGTGCAAACACATGCACAAACACCATCAATGCTTGTATTAATTCATGCAACATGAGTATTGTCATACCAAATTTGGATATTATATTTAAGAAATTCACATAGGTGATTATGTGAAATGGCTCATGGAGGTATGAATAGAACAAATAAACAGGATTCGTAACTTTCCCAACAAAACATTTTTAGTAGACACATCGCCAGGAGAGATCAGAGAGCTGTTCAGTCGGAGAAGTTTGAAAAGTACAACAAATAGCTGTCAAATTGTGGATGTCAGTTACTAAAACATAACAGCGTTCGGCATAAAAATTGCAACAAGCATCCTTGTGCCATCTTTCTGATTTTGATTCGGTTGAGTGGAAAATGGTCTTGAACGAAATCCCACTTTTATGTTTACCCTTGCTATGAACCCACGAATGTACAGACCCCTTTTTTTTCCCTTTGATTTCTTATCCATGAAGGCCCCTCAGACTGACTGGAATGCAAATGGAATTTTTAAAAACTTCTATCCGAGCTCATTTCATCTTGCATAGGCCAAATGCGGACAGTTTAGACAACTTTGGCTTGATGTGAGCAAAGGTTGAAATAACAAAATCAGTTTAAATCTTGTTTAAACTCAATCTGATGCATCAGAGGAGGGCATGTTAGATCTTAGGGTCTGTCACAGGGTTCTGGAGAGGATGGTTTCACAACCAGAGGCGTGTGCTCCGACGGGGAGACTTGAAATCTGTATTTCCTGTCATGTGAATTCAGTCGGACCGAAAACCCCACACAGGGCTGTCACAGGCGATGAATATGTCCGTGGAATTTGGGCGTGAGACAGAAAAACGGACTGTCAGCGTTGGGGGGGGGGGGGGTAACATCTGTTTCAAAGCAACCCAGGGCCCCTCTGCCTGTGTGTTTGACCCCGCGTCAGCAGATTTGACCGGGGTTCTCCTCCCTGGACAACACGTCGCCCGTGGCGTAAACAAGAGGAAAAGACGATTAAACGGCGCCTCGTCGCTTCCGGAAAAGAGCGGCAAAACACAAACACCCCTCCTTCCTCACGCTCGACGCGTACGTATCCATTCACAGACTCACACAGGCCGTCGCCGTTGTGCCGAGCACCGAAATTTCCTCGCCGGAGGCTTAAAGGGAGCACTCCAGTACAGTCGTCTAGATTGCGTGATTGCAGCGTGGGGTCAGCTTTTCAGATCCACAGCTGCTCACTCTCAGCCATCCCATCCCATCCCACCCCCGGCCGCGTCGCATTCGGCAATTATATTTGTGCATACGCGCACATCGAGGCACAAGCGAATAGAAAAAAGGGAGCACATGTGCATCCACAAACGAATATGGAAAAGCACCAAAAACACACAGACACAGACACTCAAACAGCACCTCCAGGCTTTATTTGTCTAAACAGAAGTTCTGCTCGACCTGCTTTTCAGTGTTTGCGTCTCTGTTGTTTTGTTTTGTTGTTGTTTTTTTTTATTCCTTTTTTTTCTTTTTTGGGGCGTCGAACAACAGCTGTCTGGCTTCTGTAGATCTCTTCTCCTGTCAGCGTGTCTCTGTTTCCCCTCTTCCTCTCTGCCTTTGTCATCTTTGTTTCACTCCCAGCCGCTGTCCTCTTTTACTCTTCCTCTTGCCTCTTTGTCAGTCTGTCTGCTTTTTTTTTGGAGCATCTCATTACCGCAGAGGGGTTAAGAAAAGATTGCTCGCCTTCAGTTTCTCCTCCATCCACATCCGTGTCTTAGTCTTTACCTCGTCTAACTTCAACTTCACTCCCTGTTATTTTTTTCAACCCCTTTTTTCCCCTCCCTTCCTCGCATTTCTCCCACAGCATTTCTCCTTACAGTCTATCACAGGCAGGAGCCGTCTAACATTTTGCATCCCTGCAGCATCAGAGAGAGGAGGAGGAGGAGGAGGAGGAGGAGGAGGAGGAAGGGAGAAGAGTGTTAGAGCAAGAGCTGGCACTGATGTTGGTATCTGACTGGCGCAGGGAGCACTCAGCTAAGTGGAATCAGATACACTCTCCACCTCTCCAGTGCACTGCAGCCCCCCCCGGCTCATCACAGTTGCAAAAAACTGCACCCGACGTCCACCCAATCCCATAAACCGGTCTAGATTTTTTAGTCTGGATCCTGTTATCGAAGAATGAAATGAATCATTTGATGGAGCATCGTCAAAAACGGCTAGCTCGAGACATCCGACTTAAATTATAAGCTTGATCAACAAATAGCCTCAAATAAGTGGATAAGAGCACACGACTTGAGATCCAATTATTTGTTGATTAATTTATCGACTGAAACATGCCCCGAAGAAAAATATGATTACGCATTCATTTATTCAGTTTTAATTAAAAAAAAAATTTAAAACGTCCCATAGTTTTTCTGTTTCCAATTACTTATGTTTGAGGATTTATTGCTCTTATGTAAAAGCACTTCGAAAAATGTGTTTTTGTTTTCTACTGTGGATAAAACAAATCAATCCAATTCACCATTCATCTTTGTCTTTTGGGGGTGTGACATCACCATATTTGGTCGACAAAACGGAGTCAGAAAATCATCTTAAAACTAGATATCTTTGCAACCAAATGTCCATTTAACTGGGAAATTATTTTAAAGAGAATCACTGCTTTACGAACCAGAATGAAGGAATTAGAAATATGACACAACAAATGAATGACTGGAAAACTAAAGTCATACATCTCCAGAGTTACAAGCCGTATAAGTCAGAATTTACTTTTTTTTTTCAGTTATACTAATATTCGTATTTTTGGGGTGACACAGCGGTTCCTGGTGGATGGATGAATGTTTTTGGATGATGGGAAGAAATCTGACTGCCTAGTGAGAACCCAAACATAAACATGTGAAGAACATGCTAACTACAAACACAAAGTTTCCTCCGGGGATTCGAACAGGAAGCCTCTTGTTGTGAAGCAACAGTGCTAACCACCACACCACCATGCAGCCCCTTATAACCAGTTAATATTTTATCACTGGAACCAGTCCCCCCCAGCAGGACAGAGAATGAAAGACATAGCTGTGGTGTGTTTCTGTACAGAAAAAGTGAGCAGTAACTCAGACCACTGCTCCCTCATTTACAATCAGGGCATGAATCCCGACGTGTTCAATCAATCCTTCAATGCATCAACGCCGACTTTAGCTGGAACAGATAAATCCTGTGATCACAGACTCTCTTGGTATTCAAATACTTTCCCATTGAACTTGAAAGACATATTTTTTTGCAGATCTCACTGGGTTGTTTGGCCAGTGAAGAAAGGGGATTTATTCTACCTTCTGAGACATCAAGACCTGTTTCCTTTTAGACCGCAAAACGACAATGTCCCTCTCGAGTATCCGGAGCCAAACAGCGTGTGTATCATCATCACAACATGCTGTCATGGCAGTTTGAGATGCTTATTATGTAAATGCGACAGCATAGGTGTCTGTGCTCCATTAGTTCAGCTCTGTGACTACCTCCACCTCCCGCAGAGCTTCATCATTCCTTCCCTGTACATACGTGGAGAACAGCAAGATGCAGTAAAAGCATAACAGTGATGCCTTGAACAGGTTGTGACAGCAAGGGGGTTACTTTGAATGTCACTGCATCCCAAAGAAAACGGAAAAAAGACTACCAAATTAGACTGGCACCTGTCTATCTATATGAACTATCACAGAATGTCATGAATCCTTCAGATATTCTGCTCATTTCCTTCTGATTTCCTTTTATCTTTCTCTTGCTTCAAAATGTCTTCCGTTTACCCCCACTCGTTCCTCTTGCCATCTTCCTCCCCTCTTTCCTTCAGTCTCCCATTTTTCTGCACTGATCTCCCAGCAGCAGAGATGCCATGTTAGGGAGGAATGTTTTGAAGAAGCACCGGTGTTGTTCTAAATACGATCGCCGTCCTTGAAACATACGCGTCCAAAATGTCTTCTATCTTACACATTTCCCCATCTCAATGGCACTTACAGAGCTGTGTGTTTACAGTGCATGTGATGGTAGGTGAACTCTATTTTCATTCTGTTTCCCTGACTTATGGGAAGAATGAAAACAAGGCAGCTTTTTTATTTTTGTAAGCACAACGAGGCCCCCTGGTGACAGGTAGCAGTAGTGCAAGTTCTCAAATTCTCTGCAGAGGTTTTTTTTTTTTTTTCCCTCCATCAGCCTGCTGCCCCGGTCTGTGCTTTCATTCCGCTCACACACACCGTCTGGGCTTTCGCTGTCAGAGTCTGCTGTTGATTTAAGGCAGATACCACACACCAAAGTTACGCTGTGAGGCTTGCAGAAATGCATCTGGACAGGAAGGGTGTGTTTACCCCAGACGGTAAGCCAAATTTCACATAGGGGGGAAAACACTTGAGTGTTTATGCTTTCAGTGGTTTCAGTTCAAATCATTACCTTACCATTTTTAAGCAACTCAGTGGAAGAATCACAGTGTCATCAATGTGGAAATGCTGACTTTTAGCTCTAACCCTAATGCTAACCCTTCTTTTGTTTAGACCATATGAATCGGCCAATGGGAGTATCTCTTGATTCCTGCCCACACAGGTGAAATACAACTCATTTTCACATTGAAGCTTCAGTCAATCTCAATTTTATCACTTTAAAAATCTCTTTAACAAGCTACAAACTTCTCTTTTGGAGTAAGAAGCGGGTTATAGCAAAAAACCTAAGAATAAACTAAACTGACAGACAACTGGGCGACAATTCTAACAATTTTGCTGTGCCAAGCCATACCATGTAGTTGCCAGACTTGTGTGTTTTCGTCTTTAAGCCGCAGGATAAACGTGTTCTTCATAGGCAGATATTTTAGTGCCAAGTATACTTTCCCCGCTGAGCCTCCATCCACTCTTCCGTCTAAATGACTGAAAGCCCACGCCGCTTTGAAGCAGTTTATTTTTTTTCACCTCATTTAATCTTAATTTGCTCGTGGTGAAAATGTCACAGAAATTCATTGCAGAAAATTACGTTTTTTAATCTGAAGCTCGGCTTGGGAACGTTTGAATGAACGCCTGTATTCGCGTGGTTGGGCCTTCCGCTTTGAATTTTTAAACCCAAGAAGAGCTAAAAAGCATTGATAAGACAAGTATTAGGTGTTTTAAAGCTTGTTGACGTTTTCTGGAGCAATCCCATTATGATTCTCCATAAAAACCCATATAGCCTATTATTTAGGAAAAGTCAAATTTGAACACAGATAAACCTGGAATGGGCAAATAAATTCCAGATTGCATTTTAAAGCGGCAGTGACATAATGAAAACAATACCTCACCGAGGCAGCAAGGCAGACATGTTGACACTGCCAGCGCCATCTCCATGAGTTGTTTTCCTTCTTTCTCAAATGCAGAAGCTGGATAGCAGGTCTGTCAACATGAACGAATGTGATTTCCATATCATTACATCATTACGTAGATATCTCACAGCATTAACGAACAAGAGGTAAATGTGGGACACGCACAACGGCGAGAGTGAAAGCAGGAATATCTTTTTAACGCCATTGTGATGAGATGGAGATCACTGTTCCTCATTGTTCCTTCATTAACCTCGTATCCCTAATCAGCTCTCCACGAGTCCAACATCTGCGCGAAACGGTGGCAGCAATAACACAAGATTCATGACAAAGGGAGCGCACACAGATAACTGTCCACTTAAAAAGTACCCGTGTTAATGAGAAAGACAAAAATCAGCCGAGCGAAAGAAACAATGGCCCACACGGAGCCAAGGTGCACGAGTCCGATTACATGAACAGCTCAGTCAAATAAACTGATAGTAGGCTGCACACACAGTGGCACTCATTGGAAAAGACTGAAAGTGAATTGGTTTGAGATGCATGAGATGAAACACACACACCGATACACACTTTTTTTTTTTAATATGTGCTTAAAAAGCCGTAAAGTTTATCCTCTTCATTTGATCCTGTCAACCAGGAGTGCTGCCCAAAGCTCAATATCAGTCCACTTTTGGCTATTTGCATTAAATTTGCCTAAAAAGTCAATATTTTGAAATGAATGACAAGTTGTAATGCAAGTAGTATTTATAGGAATAAGTGCACCAAAAGGTCTAAAATAGCACTACATAAATGCACCTCAGCATGTTATGTTGTGTGTTTAAATTTGGCCCCGGTGGCTTAAACCTCATTTCATTTGCTGCATATGAACTAACGAATTTAAAAAAATTCCCTCTTTGTTGCAATCGAGGTGAATCTCAACTCATTCCAGGCTCCAGTTGATAATCAACATCATTCACTGTTTTTTGTTTGTTTGTTTTTTAGTGTGATTGGCTCATCAACTCCTCTAAATATATAGCTTATTGCAATGTTTGCTTTATCAAAACATGAAAGGCTATGGCTAAAAAGGTCTGCGAAAATCACATTATCATCGAATTATCAAAAATGGCATTCACACATGTGTATTTTAGATGTACACTTGTATAACAAGTTACACAATCACCTCATTTTTCTACATTTGTGGTACTAACTTAGTTTTGTATTTTAATACAGAGAAAAAATTGTATTAAATTTTGTGATTTTTATAGAATTAAGTCCATCGAAGCATGAGTTTAGAAAATGTCTTGACTATCTGGGTTCACAAATGTTTGCTTCCTTCCCTGCTTCTGCCACCAGCCAGCAGTAACAGAGGAGCATCAGAGGAAGAGAGGAGCCATAGTCAGTTTATTAAAAAAGCAGCTAACTATTTCTTTTCAAATGGGAAATAAAAAATACAGCAATGATGCATGAAAAACCTAGAATTTTTCCAACAGCGGCAACCTTGGATGAGCAACCTGCAAGCACAAACTATGGACAACCTTCCACTCAACCTACCCCAACCCACTCGAAAGCCCCCACACCACACCTCATTCCTCCCACAAACTTCACAGCCTCCTTGCAAGCTGTTTATGTTCTTGTCTTTACTGTTTAGTTGTTTATTTTTTGGGGATTTCTTTTTTTTTTTACTGGCACAGCGGGAGACCTGTGGCATGAAATTGTTTCAGTATCATCCTGAGGATCACGGTCACACACGTGCATGCACAGAGGCTTTCTTCAACAGATGGAGAAACATGCAAGCAAAATTAAGTTTATGCGGCTTCGAAAACACTCAGATGGTTAAAAAGAGTGAGAGTTTCGACCAGATGCAGGCTGTACTTTAAATGTTTCTTCATCAGCACAAAGCCTCGGTTTATAACTGGTTTGCATTTTCTTCTTGTATGCAAATTTGAAGGAACAATAAAACAACAATATATTCTTGTATACCGGGATCAGCGGGGGAGAATTACCATTTAGCCTTTAAATGTGTCCGTATTCCAGTGACCGTTAATGGCGAAATTAAACACGGATCGTTTGAAATGCAAACACTCGGTTACATAACCCATCTGTTCCCTGTTCTGGGTAGTTTTCTGCTCACTGTTAGTAAATAAAACTTTTAGGAAGAACACTCTGTCTGCCTTTAAATCAGGGTCTGACATAAGGCCAAAACTCATTATGGATTAAGATGACATACATCATCTTGAGAGCTCCTCCTATGTTGCCAGGAACAGATGGGCGAGATGCAGCATCAAGGCAACATGGCTTCTGCATTTTGAATTATACACAGTAAAGGCCACGAGAATCTATTCCAACAACAATTTCTTCAATTATTTGGGCGGCTGAGACTGCCCAAAGGGTAGCCATGAATGAAAATCATCCACATGCACAACTTGGTCAAAAGTTTGAGAAAGAAATCAACACTTTTTATTAAATAAAGGTCTTCTCTCATAAAAAAAATGTCTGCATTTTCTAACTAGAACTACCCTTGACTTTATTATGATTTCGTTTGGCTTTGTATTGGGTTTATAAAAGTGGAGCTGTCTGCATTGTTCCTTCAATTGGTCCTCGAGTTATTTTAGAAAATGTGATGCTTCTTGTTAACCGAAATCCACTTTGGTTTCTGAACTTCTAAAAAATGTCTGCATTTTCTATCTAGCATCACCCTTGACTTTGTAATGATTTCGTTTAGCTTTGTATTGGGTTTAAAAAAGTGGAGCTGTTTTTGCATTGTCCTTTCAATTGGTCCTCGAGTTATTTTAGAATATGTGATGCTTCTTATTAACAGAAATCCTCTGAACTGCTAAGGCTTTTCTTTTGAAACAGAGCCTATTCCTCCATGATTTACAAGAAATCATAACTCATGACAAAAATAAAACACGAAAGCATAAGCTTATGGACTTTTAAATGTTTAAAAAGAACTGGGGGGACCTTTTCGGGTGAGGGCCTGCATAATGTTTGGATCTGCAGGTTGCTTTTTTTCTGGTCAGTAATGTCTCAGAAAAGACACATGAACACTCCCATCCCAGTAGCGACCAAACAAACAGCTGGCTACATTTGATGCAATACTAATTGCAAAAAAATACGATATCCTCTCTTAATAAAGAATTTTAAATCACTGCCCTGGGCAGAAAATACACGACAATAGTTGATAATGCTAAATATTTAACAATGATTTCTGATTTTGTTTTTCAGTGCCAAATAAAGACTTGTGACTTTAAATAATCATGTTTTCTCTCAATTTTTACTTGGATCAGGCTTTAAAGGGATAAGTGAAGTCTAAAATGTAATGTTTTCTCCTGACAGGGATATTAGAAAATTGTCTATAATTAAGTATTGAAATACTGTTCCTGATGTGGACTTAGTCTCCAGGAAGTTGCCCCTTTACTCCACGTCCACGGACAAAGCAGTCCCTCATCAATTTTTTACATTTATGAAAAGACACAAAAAAGAGACATATTTAAATATGAAAGTTATAAATTTGTCAGAGAAGCGTGTTATCTGATTGTAGTTTACGCCTAACCCAAACAGCTGATAGTCAAGTTGAAATGATCCCAGGAGTTAACCTTTGGTGCAATTCTTTTTTTCTTTTATTGTTTTTTTTACTCATAAGAAGTCTCTAAATAAACACACCCACCTCTTATCAGCCTTTCACTCTGTGGCATATGGTGTTTTTTGTCCTCCATATCCCACGACGGTGACAACATTTTGCCACGCGGGCCGAAATGTGTTTAAGGAGCATCAAAAGGAACCTTATGAGCTTGGAATTGCGAGTGCGTTGGAACGGTGGTGTCTTCCTCTTTAAATTCTGCGAGCATATTTCATCAACACCTCCGTCTGTTACGGACTGTAATACAGGCAACGGCACGTTAGCCTTTCAGCTAAAGTTTTCTTCAACTTTGCATTGGCTGCCCATCTGCCGTGCGGTACTCCTCTGCACCTCTGTGGAAACAGACCTGTCAGGGCCAGTGTTGATGCCATCAGAAGGCTGTGCGGCAACAATATGCAAAGCATAAGGAGGAGAGGAATTCCATTACACGGCTGTCATAGCAGGCCACACGTCGCCGTCTCACGCTTCAGACCATTTCCTTTCCCTCACCCCAGTAGTCCAATAATACTGACTTTCTGTGCGTCTGTTGGCAAAAGGAACGGGTGGGTTGAGATGTCCTATGGCAAGACACTGAACATCGTATTATTACTTCCGTTATCCTTTTTGGTGTCAGATTATATATGGAATATTACACTTATCACAACTGCTGCGAGTTTTGGTGTATGGCACGCTTAACGCAGTCAAAAGATCTTTTATAAGTCCGGAATATCTGTTTGGCAATAGCATGTAACATCCATCCGTCATTGTATTAGCTAATGGGGTTGCAGTGGGAAATGGAGCCTATCCCAGTAGTTAACGGGCGAGAGACCCTGGATGGTCCCCCAGTCCATCACAGGGCCACACAGAGACAAACAACCACGCACACTCACACCTAAAGGCAATTTGGAATGTCCGATCAACCTAACATGCAGGTTTTTGGACGGTGGGTGGAAGCCGGAGAACCCGGAGAGAACCCACGCAGACACAGAGAGAACATTCAAACACAGAAAGGTCCTGGTTCCCCCGGGAATCAAACCCAGAACCTTTTTTTGCTGTGGGGCAGTGGTGCTAACAACCATACCACCGTGCCACCCCAACATGTAACATGTTTTGGCAATTATTGGCAAAGTCTAACCAACCACAAACAATCTACATACTGGCATATTTTGTTTATATTTGGTTTGTTACACCCATATTTCCCCAAATAAATTTATGAGGATTTTTTACTCTTTCTTCTCATCAAGCAAGATTTTTATTAAAGTTTCTTTCACACACTCATAGTCCAGTGGTGCTTGCATGATGAAAGAGATCGTGTTTACTTCAAAGCAGATCACGGCATCGGTCAATTAATAATTCTGTTCATTTCAATGAAAGAATTTAATTCATCAATTGAACATGAAAAAGCTACGTTAATGACCCCACTGTATTTTTACCACTGAATGGAGTGGACAACATCCAATACATGATGTTACACGTAAAAACATGTAATATCAGAGAAATGAGACCGATACCCCACAATTAATCTTTTAATAGATTTGTTCTCGGTCTCTTTTATCTCTTCGTTTTTAAGCGTGAACGTTCTAAGCCTAAATAGCAGCAGGCTTTTTAATAATGTAACTGTCATTCTGAAATGAGTTCATTATGCACTGTTATCATGTTAGACGTGCTAGAAAAAGCAACGGCCGTGACTTTACTTCTCACTTTCGAGTGAAAGGCTCAGATTTATTTTGCCAAGGATTCAATACCCTCATTTGGTGCTCTGCTCCGTCTCTCGATACGGCTAATCCTTTTTTCTTTCCTTTTTTAAAAAAAAAAAAACTCCCACACCGACGACCGGAATGGGAGACGCAGAAAGAGACGGAATGAGATGGAAACCGGATGAAAGCGTGTGAGGGAGGTGAGTGTTAGAAATGAAGTCAGAAGGCTGTGAGAGGAGGATGGAGGGAAGGATATGGGAGGTTTAGTGCGTCAGCAAGGAGAATTGGAGGGGGGGGGGGGGGGGGGAAAAAAGGAAAATGGGGGGGGGGGGGGGGTGGCATAAAGACAGAAAATGAGGAGGCAGGGCTGATGGACAAAGGAAGTGTGAGAGGGCACGAGGGACAAATACTAAAAGTGTTGGGGACGGTCGGCTTTCACCACAGCTTGGCGAGTCAATTTCATCCTCTGTTGGAATGTAGCAGGACAGCACAGCCACAAGGGTGCAATTACCAAAAAAGCCCAACCATCACCTGCCCAAGAAAGGCGCGTTCTACCTGCCACTGGCTTTTCCCAAAGTCGCTCCGACTCCCTTTCAGTTTGGCCCTTTTGCAATTTAGAAAGGAAGGTGTGCCTGTGTCAAAAAAAAAAAAGAAAGAGATCTCGAGCATTTCACACAGAGACAAAGGTGTGAAGATGAGCAGCTGAAAGGGACATCAAAATGAATGCAAACCTGCCACAAAACACCACCCTCAAATCAATCTTTCCGGCACAGCGGCAGTGGGAAGATGAAACCGACTTTCACTTCCTGTGTTTTTCTCAAGTGTCCCATTTTACTTGCCCCATCGTTTGGTCCCACACAGCCATAACCATCATCTTGTCAGTGGAAAGCAGTGCCACGCAGGACAATTACTTGAGAGGGTAACGTTCGCTGACAGCAATCTTTTACATCGCACTTATTTCGCAAAACGATGATTGGTCGGGATTCTTTTAAAAAACAAAGAAGCTCAATTCGTTTTGAGCTCTTTTTTTTCCCCCCATCTTTCTCACACCACCCACACGTTCCAATGATAGAATATTGACCCGAAAGATATCAAGAAGACAAATATGATGTTTATAACAGATACTTTGAGTCCTGTGGGTAAAAGGATTAGGCCTTCCTCCCGCAGGTGCAATCAGGGGAGTTTATATTTTTTGCTTCTTTTCCTTGAATAAGTGACCTAACTTGACACTTTTAAGACATCTATGTTCCATCTCACATATTTGGATTTGTGAGACTGATCATTATAGTCCATCGGCCACAATATACTATGACTTGTAAACATTTGGTCCCCATACATCCCAAAAAGTTTAAGTCATTAGTTATATAATTCATTGTACAATAAGCACTTAGTCAAGGGAAAAATAATTGTTTTATTTTCATTTTTTCAAATGATTTTTGTTGTTTTTCTGTTTTTTATACTTCCATGCCAGCCAATCACTGGGACACCTTCAGTGATTAGATGTTTATTAAAAAAAAATTGGGACAAAAATTAACACCCCCCCCGAAATGCTGTCACACATTCTTGTCCCAAAAAGTCTATTCACACATGTTTTATAAGATGGACAGTTTGGGAACAATGCAATTTCCCCTACATGTTTAAGATAATGAAAATTCCCTGATTTGGCACATCAGCAGGATTATTAAATTCAGCTCTCCATTTTCCCTCTTTTCTTTTTTTCAATGGTCAGCAAAAAGTAAGTTGAATAGTCTTTACTGAGCATATGTGGCCGGGGATAATGCAAAATTGTTCACGAACACGGAAAAAATGTCATGAATAGAATAATAAAAAATCAAGGGCGAGTCCATATCTGAGCCATTACAACTGTGCAGAGGAAGAAAAAAGGAGAAAGAATTTTAGGGTGCGTAGTGAGTGGGCCCCACTGGGAGGCAAGGGGCAAAGAATAGCGTGCCATCTTGAAATGAGTAACTCCATCTGATAGTCTATATTTGGCTAGTCGCACACAGTGGGTGGACTTCAATCCCGTGTCTCTCTTATCTTCCACTTGTGCAGCTAGCTAGCAGCACATGGCCGGTGCTCAGACCTGTGTCCCTGGCAAACGGGGAAGCAACATCCCGTCCTGCCAGCTTCACGCCTGACCGGCTCTCCCCCGCCGCTTCATTTTGTAGCCTAATAAATAATGAAGCTTTGATTTCTCAGAGGGGCATCTGCACATTGTGCACCTGGACACCCTGCATGTTTAGCGGCTAGCAACTACAGCCAAAAAACTGTGGCCGGTTTCTGCCAATCACCTCATCAGGTGCAGGAGCTAAATGGAAACTGCTTGCTATGGTTACACACGGGCTGGAAATTTCTTAACAGTAAGGTTTTACTGGGAGGTGCTAACCATGGTAAAAATACTGTTGATCTTTGCAGAGATACAGATGTGACCTCATGATTGAAGTTGTCAGTGAGTTTTATTTCAAACTCAGAATCTTCCCAGAACTTCGCCATATACTCATCTGCTGAAAAACCACAGGGACATCGTGAAGGAAACATATCCAAGCAGCATTATTCACTGCTTTAAACTGAGACACGGTGAGGTCATTACGCATCTCCCGACTGAACTTAACCCGAGGTAAATTTGTAAAGGACACAGCAGTCAGTGATATTCGAGAAGATGGTATTTCCACGAGATACGGTGTGATTAACTTTTCTTTTTGTGTGTGTGTGCGTTTCCCCTCAACCTCCCTCTTACACATCGGCTTCAGTAAGCAATTTCCCACATTGCCCAGAATGACTCGAAAATCCCCGGAGAACAAGCAAGAACATATAAAATTCAGCTGCGGGTTACGTATGTAGGTGGTGAGAGCAAGGCTGATAGCGATAGCATTAAAAGAGAAAGCCAAAGCTCTTGCACATGGCCAAAAGCAGCACGTCTAACACAATCTCTGAAGTGTCTTGGGGCTCATCTGCGTTCTGGTACTGACGATAGAGACGGTATAAAGTTGTTACTTTGGTTATGGATCTCTCCCTGTCCAATATGAGGAAATGGGCAATCGTGGAGAGAAAATCCTTTACCCGGTTAGAGCTGGTCAGAATACGCAAGCCGCTCTGTAAAAACACGCGCTTTGTCACTTTTCTGGTCTGGAGCATTTAGGTTTGTTAACGCGCAACCGTCAGCGATCTTAGTGAAGTAATTGTTACTGACAATCAACCTGGGAAGGGTTTTGAGGCCAATTCCAAACTACTCATTGTCTTAAAGTAAGGGATATTATTAAAGATGGAAAATATTGCAGACACCAGATAATCTTTCCATTGATGGACATCCCAGCAATGAAGATGTGTAGTGATTGGTAGTGAAGAGGTAATGGTCCGGCTCATGGTCCAGTCAAAGTCAGTCCTTCAACCCCACTGATTGTGGTTGGCGCTTTCAGAGTCTACCAACTTTCGTAAACTGAATGTAAAAAAGACATTTTCATCATTCCACAGCAATGTGACTCAAAACAAATAAGGATTACCTCTTTCTTTTTTCTTTTTTTTTTGGTGGTAAAGGTGACACAGAACGGCTGCTCTGCTCACTGAATATGTATCCACCATCCAGTTTGGCTGTCTTTTTTCTTCACCTTTCTCCCGACCAGGCCTCAGTACTCTTTAATGAGATTCATTCGTCTTCCATTTATGCTCCTTCTGCTTACCTCTTTATTGGACCGGACTGCTGACGGCTATTATTCCCCATGGAATCTATTTACTCACCATTTATTTCATATTATACTCACTTTGTATCAGCATGAAGCAGCGGGAGAGTACATTAAACCCAGCATCATGTTTCAGAAGGCAGGAGGCAGAAAGCAGATAAGCGATAAGCTTAGGGAGTGAATGGACTAGCTTGTATATTCTTCGAGAGGAGATGAGGAAGTAGGCAGTAAAATGTAAATTGCTTTCACTTACTTAACAATTACATTGTTGGGTTTGGTCCGGTCCATGTCAATGCAAATGGTTATTAATGATGTGACTCCGGTCCAAATAGGGTGAAAATAGCAGCTTTGGTTGTTTTTTAGGTATTAAAGACATTCAGGTCTGTCCACACAATCCACATCTCCACATAGATCAAGAGGTACAGACAAGTAAAGGTAGTGTTGCTATAGACTGGATGAAAAATGGTACAGAAATTGATAGTAATATTAATAATAACAGTAATAATTACAATAGGAAAAAAAACAGTACCAAGAGGAGCAAGACGTGGGGTGCATCAGTCTAGGTTGCCAACTAATGAAGCAAACTTTGCACACTAATCCTTTATTTGTGAGAGAATTTAAACCCTCTATATATTTTGACATTTACATAGTAAATGTCGGTAACCCATCACTTTAAATCAGCAGGTACCACCAGAGCTGCTCCTTTTTTTGGTGCAATTTATTGACATAACTGTAATTTAGTTGCCAAGCCCTGATATTTTTCACATAATTACCATATGACAGCGCGTAATTGTCATAAAATAACTGTACCTGTCATAGATGTTTCCCCTCAAACCTCTGAAAGGACGTACACAATTTAAACTTGGAGACCACTCTGGACGACTACAAAGCAGATACCATGTCACTATTCAGAGGGAAAATGATAGTTTTTTTCTGAATCTGTAGCTGAAAACTGCTTTATGATAAAAAAACAAAATTGTGTGCTACTTTGACTTACAAAATGCCTGTGACGTTAGTTCCTTTTCAGTTATCTGCAGTTTGAATAACATCACAGTTGACTGACTCATTCAGGCCACAGCAAGAAATGACAATTTTGTAGGTGTTTTTCAAGTCTCACACTTGTCTAGTGGTCGTCACAGAAAAGGCCTGTACGGCACTCTGAAGATAATTTTTTTTCTAATGAGCACTGAGGAGAATTTTGCACTTCTCTCACCTCTTCGCAGCAGTGTAAGAATAAATGTTGGGTCCTTCACATTTGTTATTAAGAATAAAACGAGTTTTTGTGTTAATAGATGACATAGAGAGATCCCCCCTGTGGCAATTCATTATTTCAGTGGTCCAGTTTGACCCTGCTGTCACGAATGAGAAGAGTACAAAAGAAGAAGAAGAGCTGAGAATCCAAAAGAAGACGAACAATTTCCCCAATTTAAAAAACTCAGTGTTCTTGGCATTGTTTGTCGTGCAGAGCTTTGTGCTGGGAAACAAAAAGAATCAGCTTGACAGATGTCATTGTGGATGATGACGTTGGCTTGTGTGGCTGTCCTGAACGGTCAGACAACCCCCGGAAGGCATCCGGATTAAAAGAAACACAGAAAAAAAAAAACTTTGCATGTTGTAGTTGAGTTGCCGTGGAAATACGGTCGATTTAAACAGACCCCGTGTATGATAACCATTAAAATTGCTGAACTGTCATTAAAAGGACTCAAAGGATTTCCAAATAATAGTTTTTGTCTTAATTGATAACCGATTTCATACAGCTGTCAATTCATATTCACACATGCTGTAAATGGTAGAAAACAGGAATATTAAATGCATAAACACGTGCAACAGGAACTAGCATCAGTCTGCAAAATGACCGCACATACATCCATATCTTCTTCAGGATTTGTGTCATAAAGAATTATCTTGTATTTGGCCCGAGCTGAACTTCAATTATCTGGGCTTATGCCTCTAATGTACTTTTTAGTCACACCTCAAAGCCAAAGATATGGAAACATCTTCCCCACGCTCACTTTCCTCCTCCCATTCTTTCAAATTTCAGACAAAAGACTCGATACCCTGATTCCGGCAGACTTTATTTGATTGATCTGATCTTGAAAATGCTGCCGTATCTCATCACTGTAGGTCACAGAGAGCTTTCTGGTATGAATCCTATTGGTGTCAGCTATAGCGGAGGAAATGCAATGCATCAAAAAAAGCTCTGGGAATCATTACCTATTCTTCCTTTCAAAGAGGGATTAAATATTATTTATAGGGCAAGGGGTAGACTTAAGTTCACTCCAATTGCCGCTGCCCCTGTTGTCAATCTGAATGATACGCTTGCAGTGGTGAGGCCTTTATTAAAGCTGGATCTATTCAAGAGTTTAAATTCTCAATTTCACCCCAGAAAGCGTGCACGTTGAGCTGCAGCCCATATTACGCAATGCACAGGGACTGACAAAATGTAGACAATTAGAATCCATCTGTATCCTTTGACTTGTAAAAAAAAAAAATGCTTGAAATAACTACCCGGCTTTTTCCACTAATCCGCCATGCATCTCTTTCTTTACTGCCTGCTCAAAGCCAGAATTCCCAGTGTCATTTTAAGGTGGTTTTGAGCGATAGTTTTCCTTGTTTTCCAACGGCCATTTTCTGTTTTTGTTTTTTGTTGTTGTTCGTTTATTCTTTTTTAGTCAACTACTAGTACAAAAACCAGGGATTTATCCAAACTAAATAAACAATTTAGCTAATTTAGCTACGTTTACTTGACGATAGAAAGATAAATATGTAGCTTCATAGTTTAACTTTTTGCTTAAATAGTCATCTTCAGTTCAAAGACCCGCATACCACACGGGGTGTTTCTTTTTTTTTGCCGCTCTATCCTCCACCTTTTCCATTAGTCTTAGGTTATGGTGCACTTAAACACACTCCACTGCCTCCACTGACCCTGTCCGGCATCACAGACCTACATTACAGGCTGGGTCCTGCATAGGGCTGTCTGTATGACTGATTCTGCCCCTCCCTCCCCCCCGTCCTCACAAGGACAGAACTCTGAGTTCTCATAAACTTTTTTCTGCGTGGCGGCGTAGCAGAGTCATAACTGAGCCATCGTTTATGCAAGAGCCTTTTAAAAGTCGGCGAAAACTCAATACAGTGAAGGCATCTCCTTAGAGGTAATCTCAATTCTAAAAGTGATTAGTGAAATGTTACCATGAGGCTGTGCTGTCTTGTTTGTCCACTGGTCTTCTGTGTCATGTTAACAGTTGAATTTTTTTTTTTTGGGCGAAGGCTGAGCAACGAGGACAGTAATGGCCTTCCGGGCAGTGAAGTGGGACAGATCTCTTCGATGTTTACTGTGAAATCTTTTAATCAGCGAAAGCCCTGGCAACTGTGCTCATTTTGTCTGTCGGCTTGAATGCTAGCAGTATGGGATTGAAAAAGGTTTGCTTTCATTAGTGATTCTGTTCAGCACTCTGCTCCCTCTGTCCTTCTCTCGCCCTCTCTCTCTCGCCCTCTCTTTCCCCTCACCCCCAACCGGCCGAGGCAGATGGCGGCCCACCCTGAGCCGTGGTTCTGCTCGAGGTTTCTGCCTGTTAAAAGGAAGTTTTTCCTTGCCTGTGTCGCCGAGTGCTTGCTCATGGTGGGAATTGTTGGGTTTCTGTAATTAACTTCAGAGTAGGGTCTGACCTGTTTGGAAAGCGCTGTGAGACAACTGTTGTTGTGATGTGGCGCTATTTAAATAAAATTAAATTGAATTGAATTGAACTTAACCACCCATCCAAGGATTTGTGCATTTGTCACCTGTTTTTCTCGTTAGTGTCCTAATCCTTTGTCACGGGACCCGGGCTCCGTGAGCGAGTGTCTGGCTCGCTTTTTGGATGGTGATTTAATGGCAGCAGAGGTTATTGATGGGCCGTACCCAGGCTCTGTCAGAGTTCATTTTAGTCAAGGGTCTTTTGATGTCTTCTTCCGCAGACGAGGTGTGGAGTTATTACCTTCTCAGCACAGGCTACCCCTCCCCAGCCCACACACACACACACGATTGCTCTGCTTCTTTTGACTTTTTCCAGCTGCCTGTCCTTATCAGAACGTCCGCTGTCAAAAAGAAGGGAAGGGAAAACATCTCAATACAAGGTAGCCTTCAAAATCTCCGATCCACTCAAAGTAATTCCACCGTGACGCCGGAAAGGCCGTGTCAACGATGTCAGCTCAGTGGTTGACACGAGCCGTTGGGTTTTTTTAGGGGGTCATTTTTCCGAAGGCTAACTTGACGGGTCCTCTTTTTAGTACGTACACGGGTCAGGGATTTTTATGCAACTGTTCTGAAATTTACTCTTCAGCTCTCAAAATGAAAGTATGAAAAGCAACTGGCAACAGGATGACAGAATTCAGAATGTTCAAAATATCGAAGAAAATAGTAAGAGATTAATAATATACACATTAATACAATACATATATACGATACATAGAACAATAGATACAGTAGATAGATAGATAGATAGATAGATAGATAGATAGATAGATAGATAG